>JAUIMW010001036.1:0-13957 GCA_033557785.1 Enochrus cinctus
TTTTAAGTTAAGAAAAAGATTTGTTCTAATAAATAACTAATATAATAACAATATTTGTTTGTAGTACTTATTTTTGTTTAAGTTAAGCTATTAAAAATGAAGGGGGGCGCGAAAACCTTTTACGAAAAAAAGGGGGCACGACAACCTTTTACGAAAAAAAAAAAGGGAGCGCTGATAGAAAAAGTTTGGAAACCACTGTCGTAGACTTTAGACGATCTTATCCAGCATACAATTACTATTACTCTTTCTGGAATATATATTTTATATTTATGTTTTTTTATTAATCAGCGTTACATAATTACAAAACTCAGGTTTGCTCTCCTGTTGTCAAGATATGCAGATATTTTAATTTATTGCTTCACGGTCAAAAAAACTGCGAAATATATTTTTGAGCTTAAATTAATTCAATTATAACAAAAATATTGTTATATATTTTTTACATTTTTATATATCGCTTATGTAGAGAATGATCTATTTTTTTTAAATATATTTTCTTGTCAAATCTGTTGCTTTTTAATTATTAAAAAAAAAATCCTATTGGATTCAAAAGGAACCGGAAGCGGGAATGATTGTAATCCAGTACGCTAAGTTATAGCTTATGTAATGTTATAGTACTGACACAGGTCTGCGTCTGGCCTTCTACTAAATTTTGGGATGTTGAAAAAATGTGTTTTGGTTTTTAGGAAAACTTAAACAAACACGAATAATAAAATAATCAAGAAGAGTTTCTTTTATATATAGTATTTAGACCTAGAGCACAGGAATTACAAGCAGAATGTGGAGTTCAATTTTTGACAAAGTACCCAATTTTATTATCAAAATATGTCCTTAAACCGTTATTAATTACGTGTATACTGATAACAAAAAAAAATATCTTTTTTGCAATTTTTTGAGATTAGTTCAAATTTCCTGGAATACTTTTTCACTTATAAATAAACTATTTTAAATTTATTAAAAAAATTATTATATAAAGTTAAATTTTACACAAATAATCTCCCAAAAGTGGTTTGATGACAAAGTCACTGATTTCTTATTGTTTTCAAAACTCCATTTTCAAAAATTAATAGATTTTTTGCAAGATACAAAATTATAGAGAAAATAATTTCTTCAGAGCAATTAATAACAATGAAGATAAAACAAATGGTAATATATATGGTAAATTTAACCATAAACTGACGGCCAAAATAGTAAACGCGTGAAGTAAGAAATGTCTGAATATGTACTCCAAAGATAAACTGACATGTGGAAAAATCTTGGAAAAGTTATGTGTGAAGAAACTTTCGTAGTAATTTTCCGAAAACCGCACTCAGGATCAGGATCCTTGTAAAAAATTATATACTTTTTCAACAGAAACCTCCCATTTAGACCAAGATTTAAATGATAAATTGTTTTTCAACTAACAATAACGTTGGGTCGGTTATAAATCTATGCTCGTTAGCGGAAATTTGAATAATACAGAATTCTATTATTTCTACTCAAAAATTAGTTAATTCTATTCCTAGAAGACTTAAAACTGTTATTCAATCAATACGTTTTTTTATTTTGCAATTAGTTTATCCTAATATTTAGTACAAAAATTACATAATGAAACAATAACCTAAACCAAGGTAGATAAATCTAATAATGTTGCCATGGGAGCAAATTTATATCCCAAGACGGGTAATAAGTAGTCATTTTGTTATAATGTAGCCTACCCTTAAAACATTTTACTTTAAATTACCACGTTTCGTTCTGCTGCAGAATTACAGTTTTCGGACGATGCTTTTTAATTGATGAATAATCCTGTTAATTTTTACTAAGAGCATTACATTCGTTATCAGGTGAAGGTTTTTTATCTACATACATAACGAGCACAAACAACTATGACATAGAAAAATATTTGTGCCAGGACATGATGACTTTTCTGTTAATCAATTCAAATTCAGCTATATCATTTTAAAATATTGAATTGTCAAATAATTAATTCAGCGCTTTGATTTGGGTGGTAACACCATTGAAAATAAATCTAAAAAATAATAATAAGTTTTTGGAAATCTGGTTCAAAATCAAAAAATCAAATTTGATTTATAATGAAATTATAATGAAATTTGCAGAAAGTAAAAAAACGAAATATTTAATTTTCATATAAAATGAAAACAACATTAAAATAACACAATATTTCTTTAACTGTATGAAAATTTATAGTTAAAACTTCACCTACAAAACCCATTACTGAAAATTCTGTTAATTTGGATCTTCAACTATGCACCAGGAAACACGTTTTGTACATACATTTCCACTACAAATAGTTTTTGTACTATTCTTTGCAATAATACTAAATTTTATTTCATTTATGTTATTATAAATATCAGCGCAATAATGTATACAACAAACCATTTCTATCTAAATGTTAGTTCTTCAGAGTTGGCACACTCTAATTCAAAAACATGAACGCGAACAAAACACACCATCATAGAATACATTAGAATTTAATTAAAAAAACGTGATCTTATTGGTCTCTTTAAATATGTGTAAACTTTCGTTCCACTTGGAATGCAGACAACACTAAAATATGATCTTTTTTTCAAATAAAAGTGTCACTTTGATTTAGCAATTTCGCCAAAACCTAATCATATCTTAACGTCAATAAAATCCTGAATATTTAATTGTGTTGCAATCGGTTTAATAGTTTTAACTAAACCGTAACACAGATACGAAAATTATTTCCTTTTGACAATATTCGCTATATGAGAGAACAAAAATTATAAGAAAATAGTAATTTGTATATATTTGCTTCAATTTCACATCAAATATTAGGTCACGAGAGGCGAATGTACAATCATAAAAAATATACAGAACCAGCAGTATAGAATACTGCTTTATTATTCCTAAAGGAAGTAAGAGATTTTATTTGTCCTCTTTGAATGGTAAACAAGGTGTCTGTTGTTCGTATCATTGCATTCGCATCAATGAAATTTCTTACTGCTATAACCGAAATACTTTTTTTAGTCTTCGCCTTTTTAGGGGCACGTTCGCCAAGTGAAGTCCACTGTTTAGAATGTTCCTTGGTCTCTGGTGTGTGTACCAGTGGATCCATGTTTAGTCGACGGTCACGAAATGCAATTAAACAGCGTCAAACTGCTCTGAAATGTTCTCACGGTTTCGCTTGTTGTCCGGAGTGAGCAAACAGCTTTCTTATGCAAAGTTTCTTGCAAGATATGACCCACGCGTTCTTTTGAGATGCCTACTGTCTAGCTATCTCGCGCATCTTCGATCGGCGTTCTGCCTATTCCAGATCGTAGATTTTTGTTGTTATCCTCAGAGGTAGCCGTTTTCGTGGCACCTGGATGTGGCTCATCAAAAACCGATGTGCGTCCACGTAGAGACTCGCTAACGGTCACCATACACAGCACCCAAGCGCTCTTTGATTTCGCCGCGCGATTTCCCTTTCAAAAACAATAATTGAATCACTGACCGATTGCTCTTTTTCCATTTTTCTAAAATCCGCAGACACGCCCGTTTCCACACGCGGTCGAAACAAAACTACGAGTCTTATTCGACTAAAATTTTAACAGTAGCCGTCTACGGGAATGAACTATACCATAGTAAATTTCACACGCGATCATGCCACCATCGGGTAGTGAGGCTTAGTACTTATCGGACCTCCCTCGTGGGGATACATCGGACGATAGCCATTTTGTGGCAAACAAGGAGGCCATATTGATGTCATGATATAGAAGTAGATTTGGAAGACATAACACTGTAAAAAATCACCATTCGTACCACGTCAAAATTGTAGAACTAGTAAATCTTAACAAAAAAAGACCAATGACTGGACATGGTAAAATTAAGGCACTGTAGCCAGGACCATAGAAAAAAATTTATAGAAATATTCTGAAAGAAAAAATCATATTAAAATTATTAACTATTATTAACAATAATTTATAAAATTCATAAAATAATAAAATAAATAAACGTAAAAAAAATAAAAATGCATTTGGGGGACGGAGGACTCACTAAATGTGTACTATTTTTGCAAAGTAAAATTACAAAAATATATTAAAAAAACTGTATAGCAATCATTATTACAAATATTTTAATTTTGTTTTCAGAAAAACAAATTACTTGAATGAAATTTACTTCTGTAAATAGTTTTTGTCTAATTTCTTTTATATATTTTTGTAGAAACAGACTTTTAAATAGCAAATGAAATAATATCACCATCGTGCTCAGAACAGATGTGAAATTGTATTCCTCCTTAAACCAGGACAAAATCGTAAAATTATGATTATTTTTTCTAGAAAACATATTTCATTATCATAAATTGAACGTGCGACTATTAGAGTAACGTATGTCATCGTTTCGTTTTCATCGTTTTCTTTTGAACTTACAAATAAATATACGTCACCGTTCTCCTAAATATTATATACTTACAGAGCAAGAAACACATTTTAAAAATGTATCAAGAAAATATGTACTCGTACAGTGCCAACACTCTATCTTCTTCAAATAAAAGCAAACCATCTACGGTTGCTTCGTCTTCACCATGAAAATTTAGTGAAGTTATTATTAATTGTCGTTTTAAAAGAAGCTCTAAATTGATAAGAGTTGGGCTTAGGATTTCCCTAACCCAAAAATCGGATATGAGAACTTTTTCTAATGTTAATGTTTTCGTGTATAAGAAATCAAAATCTTCCAGCTTTAACAAATTTCACAACGAGCTAGTTCGTTCGCTATTATAATAGTTGGTTAGCCATTTATAAAACCAAATTAACTTGTTATATCAACCCCGGATTCCTTATTATTATTTTCAACCACTTATTTCTGTCAACTCTTCTACCAATATGCTATATGTTCAGATTTACAATCGACCCCTTGTTAATGTTTTTACATTATTGGATTCTCGATTCTTCTAACATAAAAAATTGACGACAGTGGGGCTCGAAAAAATTTTTAAGAATGAAAATATCGTGCTGAGTTAGAGCCTCAATGTTAGCAACAAAAATTTTAATGAAAAACAAATTTTGCATTTGGCATTTTGGTTTTTTAATAAATGGCACATTACTCTATACAAAAAAATTAATAATTCTTTCTTGTAAGTCACCCTGAACATAATTTTTAAATTTCGCTTTCGCTCTCTTTCTCTCTCATTAAATCTTACTTTTAATTAGTTGCTCTAGTTTTGAGTGCAGAATATTTAAAATTTACACTAAGAGTATATATTATAGTTCAAATGCACTGGTGAACATAGCTATTCAATGTACTATTCTAATTTTATAGATATTGTCATAAATTTCCATATAAATAAGACATATGAAAAGTACTTTTTTGTATAAATACAAAATAATTTATACTTAAAGGGTAGGCACATGGAATTATGGATAAAATCCTACGTATATCTAAAAATATTTTCGTTTAGTAAAATATTTATCTCGATCTTATGTGAGAGCAGTTTGATAAAAATGAGAATTTCATGCGTCCCACAGTCCATTCAAAGTATAAATTATTTATTTGTGCCTGTCTTTCTCTTTTTAGGTCAAACGCAAGAAACGATAGTCACCTTATTCGACTCCAAGTACAATAGCCACATTATTTTTACGGGAGAAGTAGGTATTAAACCTAACGAAACAACCCACGAAATCTCAGGATTGTGATCCTTATTGACGCAAATAATGTACGTCATTTTATAAATATCAGATTATTATACACATTAGCCGGATTTTCGTAATTTCCTTCTCAAATTCGGTCTTTGTTATTTTTCTTATTACATTAATGTAGCTATGTTGGCTAAGTGAGAGGAAAATTAGTAGTAATTTGACCAATAAAATATTTCAGTTTCTTGATACAGGTGCCGAAGAAAACTACAAACACGGAGTTTATCAATCCGTAAATCACCGGTGCGACAGGATGATACAAGACTCGACAATAACAGGAGTCCTCCCAGAAATGAGCCCTCCAGCATACGGCAGGGAGACGAACAAGGCAGACTTCAGCAAAAAGTGGATCAACAGCTCGTTTAAACAAGCAACAATTGTTACCACCGTTAATTTGTAATTAGTTGAAATTTACAGACTTAGAGTTTTTGGAAAATAATTACCGCTAACACAATATCATAAAGACTTATCTGCCAAAAATTCTATATCTAAGCAAAATTTGTTAAATATAATGTTAACATTTGTACTGTACATAAAATAATTTATATAATAATGATAACTATATATAAATAACTTGAAAAGCAAAGGGAACATAAGAATGTTCACGAACAGTTATATTTATTACATGAACTTGCCGATAATACCACCATTATACCTATATTTTTATAAGTTGTAAGCTGTAATTATTGCTAAATACCTAATTTATAAATACATTGTACAAAATATAGCGAACTGTCATGTGATATGTATTATTTAAATATCTTATTTAAATCATAATGACTGTATTTTGTGATCATATAATAAAATATTTATTTATTGTTTTCTATTTTATTACCCTCATTGTTATTAAAGCACAACTTTTATAGCAAATATATACGCCGATAAAAAATACTTATCTGCAATTAAATAATATATTGATTTTTGGGGCACAAGTAATTTCATTAAAACAAAATACTAATTATTTTTATTGCCAAATTTTAAGATTGATCAGTTATACATACAGTTATACATACATTATATTGACATCGTGAACATTTTTTAACTTTAAATTTATTTTCTGTTTTGAAATGAATATAGCTTTTTTTAAATATTTTTAAATGCTTTTTTTGTTTTATTTTATTTTAGTCATATTATTGAAAGCATAAAATTGTTTTAATGAAGTTAAATCATGTCAACGAACGTTCTTTAGTAGCTAATTTTGCCGATCCTGCTGGTCATATTTTGGAGGACAATTTTGTTGTTTTAGGCGTAACTGAAACGTGGCTCATATAACGTTTTAATAATTCACAGCTTCAAGTATCTGATTATTCATTTTACGATAATTTTATATTAAATCAAATTTTGACATCGGTAATTAGGTGGACTTATATATGGTTTCTATGTTAATAGTTATTGGAAATGTCCAGTCTACGCTCCCGAGATTCGAGAGCCGGTTCCCCAAAACGTTCGAGCCACTTTCTATCGCTAGCGTCTGAATTTTTCGCATTTAGAAAGTTCTAGTTGCTTGCTTTCATGACAATAATAAAAATATTTCTAAAAAATTGATTAAAATAGTCAAAAATCTAAGAAAAAAGTAATTTCCACGCTTTCAATCAGCGTCGTGATTTTCGCTGATCAAGAGCTTGAGATACTTTTGATTTTCTTAGATTTTTGACTTTTTTTAAATATATTTAATTGGCGTCAATTATATCCTTTTTATTTATAATAAAAATAAGAATTTGCATTGTGATCTGCTCAATTTGAGTTGAATTCATATTTTTCTAGAACTCAGGATGATATTTTTAAGGTCCAAATTCATAGATAATTTTTCAAAATTCTTTCCATTTGGTACCAATATTATTTTTTTGTCAGATTATGAGAGTATGGTTTTTGGCACAGAAACAGTCTCGTCAATGATATGCCTACTGAATACAGAATTGAAACTAAAAGCAACTTATATTTTGTTTGTGATTTTTCAATATAGAAGTAGTGTTCACATATGTGTTTTATTTTCTGAAATGCAAATCATAGACGCGTATTATACTCGGCAATGTCAAAATTTATTATTTTCTTATTATAAAGTTAAATAAAGTGAATTATAACAAATCATAAGTATTTGTATCACAACAAGTTCACACTGTATTTTTATGTTCTAATTTTTTTACATATCTTCAAACACGCATCACATTTAATGAAAGGTATGAAGAACTTTTTTAAACTAAAGGTTGTCGCATTGTTATTTGATGATCAACCATCAAATACAAAGAAAGTTAAAAAATATATTGCATAAACTTTCACACTAAAATGATCCTTTTCCTAAGATTTACATTTTACAAGTTCGGAGTCGGTTTATACTTTCTTTTTCGAAGTAAGGTAAAGTAAAAGTAGAAAATTTTACGGAAATACTTGTTTTAGGATTCCCTGAACAAAATAGTAACATTTAAAAAAAATCGATCTAGCCTAAATCCAGTGTTAAATAGTTTTTTGCCAGTTTAATATTGTAAACAGAGGATTAGGCAGTGTACCAACTTCTACTTAGTTCGAGTAAGCGCGGACTATAGCGATAACGACATCCAGGTATAGATTTATGAAACCATCATAAGGGTGGTGTTGGCATATCAATGGCTCCATCAGGAGTCGAAAAAAAAATTATTCCTCTTTCTTTTCTACCGATTTTTTTTAATGTTAAATATTTTACTATTAAAAAGGGAAAAGATTATTATAAAACTATGACGAGTTCTTGTCGCTGCTATACTACATAGGTATGAGAGCAAGAAAAAAGTTTTTATAATTCAAATTATGCAAAAGCACACAATTTTATAAACAAATATCTAATATATTTGGTATTGTTATCGTTACCAAGATACACTAAATTATCCAATAATAATATTTATATTCGCCACTGCAGCACCAGCTGAGTAGATGTATTCGCTTCAACTATTGAAGGTTTGCATTATGGTTCTAAATAAGTTTCAAATCCCTATATGCCTGACGACATCACTCACCCTACGCGAACAAAATGAATATCTAATACTTCATACTTATTATGCAATAAAGAGTCTCGATTTCCTCCTCCTAAAATTGCAAAAATTCAGTTTTTACATTTAGAGGATAGCTCACAAAAGTTGTCACTGCGCCGAATGCAGACGATCGTTCCGGGACCCAATCCCTCATCAGTACGTCTATAGCGTGTCTACGTACGAACCATCCAACTAATTGCCATTAAGTGTTACTCTAGCTGGTCGAGTAACGTGCGACAGGTATTTAATTTTTTGAAGCCAATTTATGGCACAACAAGAAGATTTTTGGTATGGTATATATAGTACTCATTTTTTTAATAATCTAAATTTTATTAAAGATATTTAACCGAATTGTAATTGTAAAAATTTATTATAAATTCCAAAAAAAAAGTTCAGTTCAGTTTATTGTAAAAATTCAATTGGCCAAATTTGTCCACTTGCAGACGTAAATTTGCCATTTTCTCTACACTACTTAAAAATAGATAACATTCCCTCACTCATTTGATATGCCGTAGAACATTGTCTTAGTAGTTATAAGGTTTGATTGATTCGCAACATTTTTTTTATTAGGATGCATTTATGAAAATTAGAAAATATAAGAACTCTAAATGTTTTGAAATTCCATTATTAATATTCTATATTATAATTTATCTCCTTATTTCTTCTGTTGGAACAGCTGTAAATCTAACGTTTTCTACATCTTTGGTCATGTTAAACGCTGCTTGTCTCTTTAAAATATTCGGTGTTAATGCAGTTATAACTACACCCACAAATAAGGTAACTGACATTAATGCTAAAACCCAAAACGTGCCAAGCGTTTTTATCATTGCTCCAGAGGTTAAAATTAATGTAATGCCGACAGTCTGCGCGGCACAAATCAAAAGACCGGAGCTTGTAGCTTCTGGTGACGGGTAGGTTAATTCGACAGCAAATTCAAAACCAACAGGATAATAACTGTTCATGAAAAAACTGAAAAGTTCAAAGTAATAGTTATTTACACATTTAAAAAAATAAAATGCTCTCACCCCATAATAGAGCCAGTTATATAAACTAGCAATTTTGAATAAGTTTCCAACGAAAACATAAAAGCTAAAACTCCTAGTGCAGTCATAAAGTATACACCAACTGTTATTTGTTTATATTTTCTAGTTTTATCCAATATATACCCAAACAGAACCGAACCTATCATCCCTAAAATAATCATTAGTAATCCTATAAGACCAGCATCTTCAGCACTGTCCTGAAATATAGAGTATTATTAAACGTTTACTGATAACTGTGCTTCACTTGCTTCGAAATAAGAGAGAACGAATTGATTTAGAACTGTACATAGCGCAGCAAATACCCCTACATTTAAACCATAACAAACAGAATGTACTAAAAATGGTTTGTTTGTCAAAAGTATTTTGTACGAATCGATCAATTCTGTAATAGTATAAGCTTCGTTCTTTGATCGTTCTATTGCTTGAGCCTGACTTGGTGGAAGAGGAGGTTCTGCTTTAAAGTCTAAAATTAAAAGAAGTATTATTGTTTTTCCATAAATTCATGAACTACTTACAAATAATAACCAAAATAGCTATAGGTGTAGTAAAAGCTGCCACACCATAAAACATATACGAAAGCTCTTTGCCAATCAAACCTACATCTGGATGATTTTTTACAATCATTGGTGGTAAAATAAATCCTAGAGCAGTTCCAAATTGTTGACCAAATACACCAATTCCACAGGCTCTTGAAACCTTTGAATTATTTAATTTAATAATCTTATAACTTGCATAGCTCAGCAAAAGACGAATTACTATTTAATACATAATTAACATTAATATACACACCTCATCTTCCCCAAACCACACAGATGCAACCTTTGGTGGCAAGCTCAAGATAAAAATTTGAGATACAAACACTACCGTTTGTCCCAAAAATGTAACCCAAAACAAATCTGGTCGCACTGAAAACACTTTTATCCATGTTCCTAACGTAGTGCCCAGAACGCCAATTAACGCAGATACCCTAAGACCCTAAACATTTTTGAATTTTGAGTAATAAAAAGTTTATTTGATTGTATTAAAACGGAGTACTGGGTGTCTTACCATTTTATCAATAACGTAGGTAGCAGGGATAAGCAGAGGTGGATAAGTAACCATCGTTACTAAGGAAGTCCAATCCACAGCATAAGATGTAACATTATAATATTTTTCAACTATATTAGTAATAATGCAATATTCCACCCATTGCATTGCACTTGATGCTGCATACATTACATATAAAAACAAAATAAACCATCGTCTTTTATAAAGTTTTGTTTCATATTGAAGCTTTCCTTTTCCTTCCATATTCGTAATTAAAGAATTTCAATATCTACGTGAAATTCATAAACACTAGCCAGCATTTACTTACAAAACTTACTTAAGTTGAGCCAGAAGCTTTTTTCATACTCGAGAAGGCATTACTTTATCACACATCTGTTAATATTTTAATCTAAAATTAACATAAATGTGTTTGCTATTGCATTAAAAAAAAGCTAGTACATTTGTTTCACTAATAACCATATTGTTATGCTATTATCATAAAATGAATTACACTATTATCTCACTATTTTTTTAGGACAGCTCTGAGCACTAATATAACGGGTACATATTTATTTTAATACTTGCCAGGACCGCTTTGGATTGCTCACAATGACTTTTCGGTTCACATCTATGCTTAAATTCTATGAGGTATTAAATAATAACTCGATAAACGATCTCTCGTGAATGCTTTATAAACTCGCAGAGCTTTATTGAACGTCTGAATAAGTTAAACACAGTGCAACAAACAATTTATGCGTTCAAAAATAAAAGACATTTTTTTATTGAAGATTTTTTGTAAACAGCTCTACACAGTACACCGTTAGAATAGCCTGCGCAAAGCAATTTTACACAGGCCCGTCACGTCGAATCAGTAAGATAAGCAGTGGGAGCAATCTGTTTACAAACCGCGAAGTCTTTCATTTAATCACCCTCCAATGCCGAAATGAGCATGTATATGCGTCCGATACCCTTAATACATAGATCACTTGAGGAGTTAACATGCGAAATCCGAAGTCTACAATTTCATATTTTACGGGATATGTGAAAAAAGTGGAAAACCGGTAAAATGAATTTTTCTGAAATCATCCGTAAAAGTAGACTTTCGGATCGATGTTTGCGTCAGGGAAACGGAATTTGTGGAAATAACGATTTATTTATCTGCAAAATTTAAATTAAACTTATAATTATTCATATTAATAAAATAAATATAAACTGGCAAATTAAAAAACTTCAATAAATTAACTGATGTTGCAGGTTAAGCAATTGTTTAATCTGCTTTTTTTCTGTTCCTGATATTTTATTTCCAATTGCAATTATATTTTGGATTGACTTGCCTACGGATCCTTCAGGCATTGTCGAAGATTTCCACATTCAATGTCACTTTAATATGAAAATATCAGGTACTAATGTGCATTTTCCTGCTCTGCTTCCTTATGAAAAGACCTCTTGTTGATTTCTATTTATTTATTTTATTTAAAAAGTAAAAAGTCATCGAAAATTAAAAACAATCTCCAAGTTTTGGATCAGAGTCGCGATCAAAAGCTTGAAAATTGATTTAGAATTTTCGAAGATTTTTTACTTTTTTAATAATATTTTTAATATATTTTTCTATAAATATATCAATTATGTACTTTTTATATGTTTTACCTATTATCAAACGTAAAATGTTACGGAAATATTTACCTGAATTTAGTTGCTTTATTTATTTTATTTGACTTTTTTATTAAAATATACAGAATACAATTAAATTAATTAAAATAAACTGGCATCGCCTAAATGTTGTTTTTAGTTGTAGTGCTGGAAGTTACATTTTCATATAATGCAACTATATTTCGATTTAAATCATTACAGAATAAAGTCATTTGTTTTATGTTTTCGAAAAGCTGCTTGTCTTCTTAAGTTGTTTGATATTAAGTAAGTAGTTATTGTGCCAATAAGCAATAGTAATGCGCCAAATAATAAACATGATGTACTTCCAAAATTACTAAAAATACTTCGAAATATTATTATAAAAACTACTCCTACACTTTGGGCAGTTGATAGAAGTATACCAGAACTTGTACTCTCTGTATGTGGATATGTTAATTCTGCGGCTAATTCGAATGCTACAGTGCAATATCCATTCAAAAAAAAACTAAAATTGTTTGTGTCATTTTTGCCTATCCAATAAAATCAACTTACCCCATAAGAGAAACTATTAAATATACAATTAATTTCGTTGAATTAAGTGCAAATGTAAAACAAATAACACATATTGTGCTAATAAAATAAATTGCAACGCTCATTTCTCTAAAAAAAAATGTTAAACTTTATAATATAATATGTAAGTAAACGAGGGATGCTATTTATGTGTTGAGAATAGAAAGAACAAACCAATAAAAATTGCTTTTATCAAAAATATTTTTATTTATTTTCAAAACATTATCCTTTATGACCCCAATTTTTAACTGGCCGAGCTAAAATACACCGTGTTTCGTAACATATCGCACTGGAGAAATACGTAGTTCATAAAAAAATTAAAATAAAATTGCTAAGACAAATTTGTCCATTGGTTCATATAAAATCAGAAAAAAATGATTTAAAAAGTTTTAATGGCGGTCATACTAGCAGATGACTGGAATGGGTAACCGACGAGTTTATCGAAAACAAATTCATCGAATGCAAATTTATCGAAAAGAAGTTTATCAAAAACTAGTTTATCGAAAACAAATTTATCGAAAATGAGTTTATCGAAAGCAAGTTTATCGAAAACAAATTTATCGAATGATCAATTTATAGAATGGCGAATTTATCGAAAAAATATTATTTTTAGGTTTATTTGTTTATATTTGAAGATATGTTTTACCATCAAATAAAAATCAACTTATTAAAATTTAATAGTTATATTTTCTACTTATTTTCCCTATAAGAAAATTTTTACTTATACATTTTGTCAGTCAATCATTTAATTGGCAGGCAGTATACATCCAGTATAAATAATATAACTTCTTCTAAATATATGTAACAATAATTTTGTTGCACGAAAAGCGGAATATTAGGTTCGCTAAATAAAGCCATACAAATTACAAATATAACACAAATTTTTAAAAATTATTATATATATACAAGGTGATTACAAAATTATAGTCGAAAATTCAACACAGCATTTGTTTATTCATGGATATTGGAAATACAACCTTAAAAAAAAATTTAAATCTTTAAATTTCCACTAAATTCAGTGGTTTTGGTATCACTGGAATTGGTGCGGACATATAAA
>JAUIMW010001037.1:0-13956 GCA_033557785.1 Enochrus cinctus
CCTAGTCACGCAGTAGTTCCTCTCTGGCTTGGATAGAGTCTTGCTGAAATATCCGATGACTCTTTCTTGTCCATCTTAAATTTGGGAAAGTACGCCACCTATACCCACATTGTTGGCGTCTGTATCCACGATGAACTGCCCCTCTGGTTGTGGATAGCTCAAAATGGTTGCACCTGCCACTTCTTCCTTGAGGCAATCGAAAGCCTCCTGGAACTCTCTAGTCCATTGGAACTTGACCGCATCTTCTGTTAACTTATGCAGAGGTTTGGCGATGTTGGCAAATCCGACTACAAACCTCCGGTAGTAGGTACAAAGACCCAAAAAGCTTCTGACATCATGCTTGTTTCTTGGAACTGGTCACTCCCTCACTGCTGAGATTTTGTCTGGGTCGGTAGACACTCCCTGCCTGGAAACAACATGTCCCAGATACTTCACTTGCTTCTGGAACAGCTTGCTTTTGGAAGGACTCAGTTTTTGGAAAACCCCTTCCAAATTCTTGAAATGCTCGTCGAAGTTCTTTCTAACTACTATCACATCAGCACCAAGTCCATCAACCTCTCAAACAAGCCATTTCCTGCAGAGAAAAGAGTCTTTTCTTTTTGCTCTGGATGAACTTCGACTTGCCAGTATCCGCTTCTCAGGCCCAAAGTAGAGAACTACCTTGCTCCGGCCTAGGTGTTCAGGGTATCGTCAATTCGGGGTAAATCTATTGGATGAGGTCATCAACTTCACCACACTTGGCCAATGGAAGTCGCCTTCGGTTCTAGCGAATTGGAGTTGCATCACCTGTATTTATACGGTACTGGATGATGTTGGTTCTTCCATTGTCTTCGCCACCATCTGGGAAGATATCCTGGTACACTAGCAGCAGTGAACGAAGGCATTTTTTCTTCTTTCTCCTGGCACATCAACTTCACTGTTGGACACTCAGGTCACTGATTCCACTCTTCTAACAGTTTTCCCTTTGGTCAGCTTTATTGGGTAGTCGATGGTTTTCAGGATTCGCACTGGCATTGCATCTCCAAGCTGTACCAGAGATCTTTCCACCATCAATCCTTTGCAGACTGGTTCTGCTTCTATTATGCCAACTTGGAAGTCCTTGGCACTATCCTCCAGTCTGACCAGGATATGCTGTTCTACCCTCGGTGGAATTTCAATGTCTTGTCCGAGTATTAATTTAACTTGTGGTGGTTGGCAACAGGAACATCCATGAAGATCTCTTCGTTCCCAATCTTCAGACTCCTGCTCTCGAAGTTGATCACTTGGCTACTATCATCCATTGGTCCAAAACTCTGGCACCCTAGGATATCCGGACACGCACCTTCCCAAACACCTGGATGGTGTCACCCGTAGCCGTAGCATCCTATTCAAGGCGAACTCAGGCAGATTTACCTGTCTTCTCAACTTCTGCCGTGAACTCTTGAATGGTCTCCTTGCTCCTCTTCTTTAGGTTCTGGAATTGTGTGACGTAAACAGGCTGCAAATCTCCATATCGAGCATTTATGGCACGCACCAGGTCTTCGTAGCTTGCGGAATTTAGCGTTTGCACAATACCCATGGCTTCACCTTGCAGAGCCACCATTAAGTTAGTAAATTTATCTTGCATGGTCCAGCCGTTGTGTTCCGCAACTTGCTCGAAGACTTTCTTGTAGATGGTCCAGTTGATAGTGCCATCAAATTTCGGAACCTTTACTTTTTGTACACCAGAGCCCGCTGCGGTGCCCGATTGCAGACCAGAAACTTGAAGCTGCGAAAATTTTCTCTCAATTTCGGCAAACTTGCCGTCCATTTTCCTCAGCAGATAATACTCCTGTTGGTCCAGCTATTCTTCGAGAGTCTGTTGCTACTCGCCAATTGCCTGTTCTAGAAAGTTTTGTTGATCTTCTATTATCCTTTCTAAAACATCGATTTTATTTTCTAGAATATTTTCTTGTTTTGCCATTGTTTCTTCTAGGAGCTTATGTTGCCCGTCGGTTTTTTCTTCTAGATGCTTCTGAGTGGTCTTCCGTTCTTCTAGAAGTTTCTGCTGGTCGTCGATCTTACCTTTTAGAATTTTCTGCTGACCGTCGATTTTATTTTCTATAAGTTTCTGCTCTCTTCTAGAATTTTCTCTTGTCTTGCCATAGCAGCCTTTTGTTCTGCCATTATTCTTTGCAGCATCGCCATAACAGGGTCCACGGCTGTTGCTGCATTTTCTGCTTTAGGCGTAACCTCTTGTTTTTCTTTCTTTGGTGGAGTCATTTTTACACTAAGCTACACGATACGATTTATTTTACCCCATACCTGACTCCAAATGTTACGTTCGTGGGATTAATAAAATTTATATTTTAAACTATTTACACTAATTATTTGCAATTAATAAACTAAATGAAATTATTTATTGTTTGTAATAAACACGACGCGGAGAATATTTTTAAGGCACGCCACTGGTGGCTTCTTGCGTTCCGACCTCACTTCGGCTAACTCTATGCGTCTGTCCTGCTAATTGCCACCTCGATCCGATGTGATGCTTTATATAAGTTGGTGCAAATTCTCGCAAATTCGCAATCTAGATTTTTGATTCGTTTCCATTGCGTTCTTCGGTCGGAAATCGTTCGTTATTACAATATCTTGCACTAAGATTTGTTTTGCCAAGATGATAATTTTCTACTACTTCTATCCGTTCACCTTTGTCTTCAACATCTATTAGTTTCAAGCTGCATGTTATTAAATTGTACAACGGATATTTGAAACTTTATCTTACGGTATCGCAAAAAGCTTCATATTGATTGGGTTTCGGAGCAATGTATTCCTTTATATGTATGAAATTTATCAGCTGATCCTAGACAATTGTACAGTTATTCTATGTTTTCTATCAAAGAGTAATATAACAATTTGACTTTGGACAAAATTTGTAGGTCCTATGTTCGGCACTTCAACAATAGGGTTTTCTCCTTTGTTCGAATGTATCGTTCTTGTACTCATGTCAAGGATTTTTTTGGGTTTTTCTATTTTATTATGGAGTGCATCTATTATCTCTTCTTCGTCTTGAATTGTCCCTCTTGATGCGACGTCTAATTCAGTGCTAGGCCCTGGTTGTGATATAAAATATTCGTTTATAGTAGTCTAGTGACCGTTTTCACCGACAATTTCTAAATTTTAAGCATTACCTAAATCATAGTTATTAAGTATTACCTAAGCCAATTTTCCATTTCACCGCCACTAAGTAATGCTTATGTCGAGTTAGGCAATGCCTAAGTTAGGTACTAGTTGAATGGTATCCTAACCAAGATAAGTATTACCTAAAGACATATTAGCGAACTGTCAAATTTTAAGTTTAGGTAATAATTGCTTTTTGTTTTGTTTATAAATGGAAATGATCGAGTTAATAGAACATTTAGAACGTTTTGATGATGAAGATGACGATGAAGTAATTCGCCGGTCTAGAATATTAAGAGTTAGATCAAGTTATTTTAAAGATTTGGACGATCCAGATTTTTTCAAAAGGTTTCGCGTAACTAAAGAGACATCTTTGTTCATACTTAATCAAATAGAAGGTAGATTGGAGTTTCCAGACAATCGGTAATCGATATGTAACAATAGTTGTATCCACTTTATTCTAAAATTGTATGTGTTTTTAGAAATGCTTCCATATCGCCGATAATCAATTGCTCATCGGATTAAGATTTTATGTCACTGGTCGGCACTTATTAGCCGCAGCAGACTAGTGGAGTTAGTGTTAGCACAAGCTGCCGGATTGTTCATAGAGTATCTGAGGCTTTGTGTTCAAGTCGGCGAAGATTTGTAAAGTTTCCTTCTACTGAAGAAGAATAGAATCAAATAAAAGCTGATTTTTTCAGAATTGCTGGATTTCCGAACGTGATATGTGCAATTGACTTTATACACGTAAAAATTCAACCACCAGGTAAAAAAATTACAACCACAAATTATAAAAGTGGAATAAACATTTTATGTGCATATATATTTTAGGGGGAAATGATGCAAAATTATTTCGGAACAGAAAAAATTACTCTTCTTTAAATGTGCACACTGTTTCCGATGCTAAATTAAAAATAATAAACATTGTAACAAGATGGATTGGTTCAACGTATGATTCTGCTATTTTTCAAAATAGCAGATTATGCATTGATTTTGAAACATGTCTTCATAATCAATGTGTGTTGTTAGGAGACAATGGATATCGTTTAAGGGTAATAATAACATTTATAATTTAAAAAGTATTTATTTATAAAATTAATTTATTTTGATTTTAATTTGGATATTATGGATATCGTCTCTTCTGCGGTAGTCTTGCCATCTGAAAAACAAATAAATAGCATTAAGAAATAATTATAAATAATACAATGAAAGTAGATGTACATGTCTCTGTTTTTTTAGAATTACCTTATGACACTTTACTTGCAGCCTCAAAATGCTGCTCAACGAAATTATAACCGTGCTCATATTTTTACTAGAAATGTAGTAGAACGGCAGTACGGAGTCTTAAAAAGGAAATACCCAGTATTAGCTATTGGATCAAGATTTAGACTTGAAAACACTATTTGTTTATTGATGGCGATATCCAATTACAAAGAGCGTTTTTGCAACAGAAATAACTCTGCATCACGCTTCTCGGCAGCTTCAAGAGATTGCTTTTTCAAGTTGAATAATTCTTGATTGCGATTGTTGTCCTCGTTAATGCTTCTAATTTTTGCCTTCTCTGTCTCTAATTTCGCTCCACTGAAAGTTTTTTGCCTTTCACTCTCACTCACAGGTCTTGGCCTTCTGCATGGTGTCTGTAAAAATAAAAAATCTTTAGTACTTGAGATCACAAAAATTTTGCGGAAAATATCCTTTTGTTTGCCCAATATTCAAGGGAAAACCTGTGAGCGCACCTCCTCTTCCTGGTCTTCTTGAAGAACCGTAGAAATTTCTTCCAAAGTAGCTACTTCTTCGAATGTACTTACTTCTTGCGCTGTCCGTTCAAATGAACCACGTGTCATGTCATGCAACTTTATAACACAAAAACCGTTACCTAACTAAACAATTCCTTACTAAGCATTGCTTTACATGGCGAAAATGAAATTTGCTAAGTAACAGTTTAGGTAGCTCTTAGCGCTAAGTAATGCCTAGTTAGGAAACAGTTTAAGAAATGTTGGTGAAAACGGCCGACAGAGTTCCAGGAAGGTTTTAACCTCTTTTTATATGCATGGCACAGGATAATTTCTTATTGTTGTAATTTTATCTAGATTCGGGTTCACGCCCTTTGGCGTATGACATGGCCTAAATATACCATCTCCTTTCCCAGAAAATTGCACTTATCTAACTGAATGTTGAAATTTGTCAATTGAAGTCTAAGAAGAATAGTGTTTTTGTAATGAGGCAGAATAAGTAATCATGTCCGTATATACTTCTCATTCTGCATCTCCTTCAATATGTTAAATTGTAGGAGAGTTTTTCTGGCACCGGAGGGTATTCTCTTAAAATTGCAAAGGCCATTTTCTGTGAAAAATGGAGTTTTCTCTATATCTAATAGGTCCATTATCATTATCTGGTGAAATGTACTACTACGTGCTAAGTTTAGTGCCGTCAAATATTTGCACATACCTAGTTTTTCAAGAGTGTCTGTTACATAACTAATAACATTGGACTTATGATGAAGACTAGAGACGAAGCATACAGAAAATTTAAGCGTGTGGGTGGAGAGGGCGCCTGGAAGACTCTGAAAAATCTGGTAGTGTCGTCCATACTTCGGGAGAAGCGAACCTACTTCTCATATTTGGGTGTGATCGGATTCTATATCTTTATTCATAGCTTAGGCTATGTTGCCCCTTCATATTGTCGCCATTAACTAGCATAATTAATACATGCTTGCTGGAGGGTGTTTTCCCGGCGGCTTGGAGAGAGGCGTATGTTGTGCCCTTGCCGATGACAGACAAATGTGTCGATTTTAGTGATATCAGACCCATTAGTATTCTTCCAACCACATTAAAAATTCTCGAGAAGGTAATTGATGGTCAGTTGCGTGGTTATTTGGCACTGTATGATATTCTTCCACAAACGCAATCGGGTTTTAGGTCGGGTCATGGCTGCTCCACGGCTTTATCAGCTGTAGTGGATCTGAACTCGGGGTATAACACCGCACTTGTTCTATTGGACTGTTCAAAATCATTTGATAGTGTAAATCAAATTGCTGCTTATCAAAGGGTCAGGATTGAAGAGAATGTTTCTGAGAGATTGCATTTATCAGCCGGGGTACCCCAAGGTTCAATTTTGGGGCCTTTGCTATATATTATTTACACGTTCCGTTTGTGCCAAGCATTGCATCTCTGCAAATATCAGGCGTGTATGCGGGCGTTTCGCAAGTTTATTATAGCTTTAAAAGTGGTGATGTGGGTAAGACTGGGCGCATCATTAACGGCGAGCTGGATGTGTTGTTTTCTTTGTCGGCGGATCATTGCTTGAAGATAAGTCCGCATAAGTCAACGGTGCTCTTGTTTTGTGCTGGGGGGGGGATCGGTAGAGACTTGAGGGTGAACTTGGATTGGAGGTGGGTGATGATCGTTTGCGGTTTTCTGCTGTTGCTAAAAACTTGGGCGTGCACATGGATGTCGCACTACGATTTAAAGATCACGTATCATACCTCATAAGAGCTCTCAGAGCGATTTATTCTTTTGTGGCTCGCTAGTGCTGAGTTACTTCAATTTTTGTGATACGGTTTATGGGCCCTGTATTGATGCCGCGACCTCATCTCGAATTCAAAGGGTCCAAAAATCTTGCGCCAGGTTTGTTTATGGCATGCGGCGTCGGAGCCCTTCATCGGCAGCGCTGGTGTCTCTGCGGTGGTTGGATATGAGAGAGCGGCGTAGACTTCACCTGTTGTTTATTTTTTCATAAGACTTTAAGACTCCTCCATATCTATACTGTAGGCTATCATTTCATACGCAATTCGTGCATAATTTAAATCTGAGGCATCGGGGCCTTCCTCGAATCAAGAGTTCCCTGTAAATTCTTTTAGCTAAGAAATTAGTTTGTATTTTTCTTCTGAATTTAGATGTTCTAGACTGAAAAATATTTGTTACGGAGTTGATGTGTATTTATAAAATTTATTTTCGTTTTCACAGATTTCTTGTCAAATTTTTCTGTTCTGATTTTTTGCGATGGTCGATTTTTTTGTTAACTTGGTGGTATCTGATTGATAGATTTTAGGTAATTTTAGCATAAAACTCCCAAAACTTAAAATAAATCTTCTTTTATTAAACATCAATCGGTAAATTATTTCTTAAAATTGATTCTTTTTATTTATTTTTAAATATAATAATATTTGTTAAATAATTAGGTTAAATATTATGAAATAAATAAATACAGGACCAGACATAACTAGTATACAAAATGTGTACCAATTCAATACACAGAGGGTGCGTCACAATGAATCAGAATAGGGTAATTTATACGTATCAACCTGATATGTAATCAGTGTCGGTTATTGTAGCTGCACATGTCGAGGGAGGGTGACGCATTTTTTATCTACACGACCGTTATTTCAAATACCTCTAGCCACCAAACATATGCCACCTGATATGCAATGCAAACCTAAGTGCTCCAAAAACTGCTGTTGTAAATTCATAAACTGGAATTCCAGGGGTAATTATTCCACAATTTGATTACGTGGGGTGGGTTACAGGTTGATAAACTACCAATTAGGGTTTGGTTGACATGAAATATAAACGTATTTGAATCGCAAAATATTAAAAAAGCACTTATGATCTATTAAGCAGATAGTTCGTTTTATATATAATCCTTTCAATGGACCATGTGCGAGGTATCAATCAATTAAAGTAATGACCTAAAATACTATGAACTTTTTATAGTTTTACATCTCTAGTGTCATTATAAGGAGCGCCGAAGGTAATTTTTAGTCTATTATATCACCCGTTGAATTAGAACTGTTCTATTGATAATAGCAGCCCTTTTTATGTTAGCCAGTGTAGGCGGTATATAATTTTGTAACCCTTCCGATTTCTTATTAGCGCAAACGATATCGAATCGTACGTGTAATTTAAATTCGATCAGGATTTAAATCAAAAAAGGAATGTTTCCCATTCGCTCAGAGCAATTTAATTCGAATGACAAGTTTGGATCGCGATTACGGCAATGTTTTCATTTGCAAAATCAACAGCGTTGGTTTAAATTTATGTATCAAGGACATAAAGCATCGATATGAAGTTACAGTTACAATTTCTGAAAAAGGCAGCCGATAATGATCGGATATTACAGGTCCGCGTTTGTTTTTATGCATGTTTGTCCGGTAGCTGTCTTGAGATCTGACGGAATCTCAAACTCAGACACCAATTAATGGTCTGACTTGGGGAATTCATCTACCTTGTTGAAGACGTATAAGTTCATCGCTAACCATCAAAGTGGGAAAAAATTCAATGCGATTACTTTTAACAACAACGCGGAAAATCTACAACTGAGATTTTTTTCGTCTAAATAAAACTATTTGACGTTTCATTCACTAACTAGACAGTAACCATTCAGCGTCCACTGAATGAGATCCTTTATATTTTAACGAAAATCCACTTATACTGAGAACGAACCAAAGGACATCGAGTACTTTGAAAGAAAACCAGCAAGAGTCCGATTATGCAACGCAAATGGAAGTGTACACGTGAAGAGGAGGTACGCTGGACTGCATGTCAATATAGTAATCTCATTTCAGCATAATGGTAAACCTCCAAAACGCGGTTAGGCCGATTTTGCTAATCCCTTGAATAAATAGGTACTCATGCCTTGGCATACCGCAAAGGAGACCGATAATTACAATGCATTTACTTGTTAAGGGATCTTTTCTTTGGGTAAATGAGAATGTCGGAATGTTTGTGTTAGGAATGGATACGCACAATATAACACGAATTTGACATTTTAAAAATAACACTCCAAACGCCAAAATTCGTTTTAAAATTTGCAGAGGTATAATTGAAAATATTTACTTTCAATTACATCCTAATATTACGGTTTAATCTAGAGATTATCTTTGAAATTTTAAACAACACATACCCGTGTGTCTTTTAGTCCGAACCATACACCAAGACATATATCACACTATATTTATTAGATGATTCAAGATATGTAAATTGTCTTGAACATTACAAAATTTATGATCACGTTTTTGAAATCTCGGGCGCACCTACACGCTGGACAAAATAAAGATATCTCCTGGAACAGTGCGAAGAACATTGTTGGTAGCATGCGGTGTGAAAGATCTCGATCAGATAAAACACAACAACTAAGTTAGTATGAATCGAATGACAAATTGGGAATGGAAATTTACATAATGGAGCTTGGTTCTCACTTATTCTCTTTGCCTTTCGCCCCATGTACTGCAATTGTTCTACCTTCCACGGAAATCTTCATAATTATTGATTGGATATCGGAGTGTACACATTTATTGGTTATTGTTTACATTTTATTTTTACCCAACAAAGAAAAATATTGTGTAGAATTTTTCTTTTTTGCCAACAAAACTTCTTCAGTTGCTTTCATCCCCTATTGTTCAATCAGAATTTGTTCCGGGCGAGCAGATTCACAAAAATAAAATTCTAGGAATTTACGAATGGCCGAATGTCTTAATATTTGAGATGATATTTTAGATATAAATTTCAAAGCCGAATAAGTCACGATCCCGAAGTCGAGTATTAAAATCGGGTAGCCTCAGGATTCAGGTAGTGGTTATGAATGACCATTGGAGTGACGTAGCAGCTCCAAGCGTTATCTTTTTACCGGCCGACCAGGTTCCCACACTTGCTCCGCCGTATATTTCTCGTGCCATATGCTACGCACGTTATAATGCAACCCATGATATGGTATATGGTTCCGTATGTAGATAATAAAGCTTTAAAATAATTATGGGTTTACCTGTGACCACAGAAGGAACAGGTTGGCATTTTATTATTTGGCGAAACAAAAATTCTCGCCCCTTCCCCCTCTCATAAAAAGTTGACGTATTCTTTGATACAAATACAAGATACATTTTGGTTGATTTTTGATCTCAATTAAAAGATTAAAACCAAATTGATTTCACTCGATGCGATTCCACTGCATAGATACGATATTATTTTTAAGCTTTATGGGATCTAAGTCATTGTAGTCATCTAAATCGACGTCAGAAATAATAATTTCAAGAAGATTTAAACATCAATGTCCAGACTTCTTGAGATTAGATCCGATATGATGCTATTATGTCAGATTAACAAAAGACACATAATAGGCTGAATTTTTATTAGTTTAAAAACTATTACTAAAAAGATTATGTTGTAAAATATATAGGCTACTTTTTCCGAATCAAAATCACAGGTAGTTTCTTTTTAGAAGCTTTTAAGAAGATTAAAAATTTTTTATTTTTAAGAACAAAACTTTATCAACAAAATAACAGATTTTTTTTAAATTTTAAACACACACTAAAGGTTTTGGTTTATAGTAATAAAGGGATGCAAAATATGAATAAATACCTTTCTAAATATTTAATGAAGGGTTCATACCTACATATTAATGAATTATAGCGCAAAGAGTTACTATAAAATGTAAATAGGGGCAATCTCTTGATAAGAGGGTTGTTGTGTTTACCAGTTATACCTGCTCCCACCGACCTAGCTAAGAAGGGATTCTACCCCTAGGTCTAGTCGCCTCGCTCGTGCTAAATTATAGAAATGGACGGTGTTATACAAAATAGCAATTCTTTATTCGAAAATCAATATTTAAAATTATGCAAATACGTTGATAAATCTATTCCACATGCTAAACACATACGAAGAAAGAAATCCTACTCGTCGAATTTTAATCAGTTCATTTATAAATTAAAATTAAATCAGTAATCTCAATGCATGGGATGATATTCGCAAAAAAATACCCCGGTCAGGTAGCAGCTTCCTTTGTACGAAAAACTAGGGCGGTCTAGTTTAAAACATTCTTCATTTGCATCAAAAAAGGATATAGGAGGTATACCTACGTGATCTCAGGGAACAATGGATAATCTAGGCCTCGTTGCGACGCTTAACTTTTTATATCAGGGGGTCTTCCAGGACTAGACAAGGAAGAATGACGAGGAAAGGTCTGAATGAGCGTGTTGTTTCGACCTCTCCTTCAACAATTATGTGCTGAGCTTCCCTTTAAAGACGTGGATGGACGGTGGTATGCAGTAAAGGTATTTTGACATAAATTTAATGATGTTTGTGGCACGAATTTCGGAGCCCCGCCAGGAAATAACTAAAAATTCTTACATTAAGTCAAAATGCAATAATAACACAGCAGAGACATCAAGTATTTTTACACGTCAGTTGCATATCTGAAATTTTATTATGAGGAGAGAATTCGAACGGGCGATTGATGACTTGTGTTTTATTTCGAGTAACAATTTTATCAGAATTCTTCGCGAGAAAAAAATGCATTAAATCGTGAATATTTTTTAATAAAAACAAGCCTCAACAGTTATAAATACAGAAATTTAAATTTAGTAGTATGGAAAAAATGCCATTCCAAAAATAGAAGTTTTATCTCGATCATCTCAATTATTGGGATTTTTTCTCCTGATACGAAACCGACTGGATGCAAAACCGGTAATTGCAATAATATATAAAATATACGTGGGTCTACATCCAGTGTATAAATACGCCAACTTGGGGAAATTATTCGTTCGCAACAATGTTTTATAAATTTATAGGATCGTTAAAAACCAGGGCGAACGCGAAATTTATTTTTGTGTTTGCTTTTTCAATTTATCGTGTTGTAGGGCTGTATAACAACTTGGCAAATTAACGCGCCGATGGATAAAGAACGTGTGAAATACTAAAGTCGAAAAATAATAATGATGATCTTATAAAGGAGTCTTGTGTAGCATTTGCTCGGGATATTTATTATCATATGTAAATTATATATTTTATATTGGTTGTTACTTGTTAATTTTAACACCTTGTAATGACATTGACAGAAATATAGGTACGTATAAAATTAAGGGGGTTCAGAGGTACTAACTGGCCCAAACCGTTGATTAACCTGCTCTAGAACTAGAATTAAGAAGCAAAATTTAGCTGCTTCGGTTGTCAATGCTTTTGATGTTAAAGCTATCAATCCTTTTGCTACACACAATAGTACTGTAGATACAACAGAGCGACATATGTAGGCACTAGGGTGAAATTGGATGTATCGAACCTTCATTCTCTAGTTTTAGTGACGCTTTAAGCCTCGTTTCCACCTACAAGCATTCGCTCGTGAACGTTTGCGAGCAGAAATGAGCACGTTAAAACCATTGTCGAGATCTGTTTCCGTAGTAAAGTAGTACAAATGTTTTAATGTAGAGTCGAGACAGTTTATTATATTATTATATTAGTTTATTACCTGTTTTTGTCAATTACTCGGAATTTATGTATTATTTACGATATATTGAGGGTTAATTTGTGTTTCTCTTTACATCTGCAAGTAGAACCTTATGTTTCTTTTTATTACATTCATTTACCCAATCTATTTGACAAACAATTAAACATTTGCTAATTACTTTTAATATATATTTAAACGCAGCTTAAAGAACATCAAAATCGATTCACTAGTTCAAAGTTGGAAATTTTCAAAAGCATCTTACTGTTTAAATAGTTCAACTTTTGATATCTGTTTCCAATACTCTGTCCAATGAATACTGGACCATTTAATATTATCAGTAATAATGACGATTGTTTTTGTTATTTACTCACATTGCCCTTGCATTATTATTACAGGTGTCTTTTATTTAAATTGAAATATCCTTAGATCAACTAGGACGAAGATAAGGTATGTCTTCCAGGTACACTGCTATTTACGTAACAGATATTTAAAAATCAAAAAAAGGAGTTTCATATTCCCTCGAATCCCTAGTGATATAAACTAATTTTTGTCAATAAAAGAAGTGTTTTAAGAAAAAGTGAAATGCTGATTGGTTCCTGAAAAAGTCTTGTTCGTTAAGTAGGTAACACTAATATTTATATATAGTAATTTTTTATAATACTTAAATTAATAAATAATCCTTCAGAAACTTTAATAAACAAAAAGTGTCAGTTATAATGGAGGCTTGGAGGAATGTGTAACTATATAAAATTTGTTACACGTAAATATGTTCGTATAATATAATGCACAAATTATATATAATACAGTCAGAAATTGAAAATTTTTTTTTCCAAGACTCTTGCATTAGTACTATTAGAGGACTTATTTTTGTGCATCACAAAAGCCCTTCTTATAACGGATAGAGAATAGAATAAGATACGTACATAATTTTAAAAAAAACATTACAGCAAGAAATGTGCATTATTTTGGCAATCAAAACACACTATTGTCCCGAAGGCTGATACACAAAAACTTAAGGATTCGCTTTAGCGAATCTCGGCGAGCAGCGAAGCTGCGAGCGTCAACGGCCAAATTTTAAGAACATGTAATGTCATAGGTTGACAAACAAATAGTTTTTATGTTTGTCAATCTATAACATTATATATTCTCCTTAAAATTTGACCCTTGACGCTCGCCGAGATTCGCTAAAGCGAATCCTTAAGTTTTTGTGTATCGCCCTTCGGTACAATAGTGTGTTTTGATTGCCAAAATAATGCACATTTCTTATGTTTGTTAAAATGATGTACGTGCCTTATTCTCTAATGCACTTTAGTTTTTTTTATACGGCCCTACGGGGATTAGCCCATTTAGCCAATTTCCTGAGATTTGACATTAGAGGAGAAACCTCCGAATACCATATCCATATATACATATAACAATACATCGTTGCTTTCCTCGATCAAAGACCGCCACCAACATAAAACATTCAACATAATTCCAAGTCCCCTTGAGGGAAGCAACGATTAATGAATTAATTCACAAAAAAAAACTTTCCCGTCAGCTCCAGCAAACGCTAAACCCGCAATCCAATGCGTTGAACGTGGTCAAATAAGGCCTTAAAAATCT
>JAUIMW010001038.1:0-13956 GCA_033557785.1 Enochrus cinctus
AAAATTAAACTAATGTTAAATAATAATTCAATTTAATCTTTATTTATGTTATTTGAGAAATACGTACACAACTGCAATTTTCAGTATTGACATTTAATAGCAACATACTATGCAAATAACTAAGTAGAATGCCAGTGGCGTAATAATATTTCTAATTTTAGGGGACATCGAAAATAAACGCCTTTCTACTAATTTGTGCCGAATTCTGCGTTAAACGTACACAATTTTCGACAAACCGACGTATTACTTTTAAGAATCTTGATACCGCGTTCAAAAACATGCAACATTAAAATATTAGTAGAAAACTGATGTATGAGTTAAACTTGAGTCTTATGATATTCTACTATTTGTGTAATTATTATTAAATAATCTCCGATAAATACCACAACGACTTCGAAGAAACAATCAACTAGCAAATGGCGATGATTTTTCTGATTGGAAAAAAATTCAAAGCCTCATTATTCGAGAGCGATGTAAAACCGTGGGCACAGACCAAATTCACAGGAGTCGTGGTCTTAATATTTGGCGTCGGTATTGGTCGTGTGGCGTAAATTGGCTGGTGAAAAAAAATTTTTTAAAAAACTAATATCATCAAAGACCACTAACTCTCATAAACCAGTGATTTAAGATGACTCAAAATACAAAAATCAACTGGAGTCATCTTTCGATCTAACTATTAGAACATTGTGCATTTAGATAATTTCTGCAAATTAATGTTCTGATAGACCATCATGCTGGAAAACATGCCTCGTCTTACAATAATACACTTGTCGAAAATCTTGTTTGGACGTTATTTTTATTCATGATCCATTGGAATAATCTGACAGATTGCATTAATGTGAACTGCTTCATAAGTAATATTCAATTCAAGAATTTTTCTAATAAAGATTAATTTCTGATGAGTAAAATGACTATTAAACACTCTTATCTGATTAATGAAAGTACTACAAAAATAGTTGTTGTTTTGTGATTAAACTTTATTTCAAGAATTTCCAAACACTAATTGATTGACAAAACTGTTTGTTTATATAAGTATCACCTATCATTTTTGAAAATTAGTAATTATTATTTTGTGAGTTAACTAGGTTTGTGAGAATGCGCTCTAAGATCTCGTAATTTATCAATTCAATCCATGGAAGGTAATTAAAATCACATAATTATCCATCGAATAATTATTGGGATTATTAATACATTTTTAGAGAAAATAAACTAACATTATAGCCATGATGGTTTTATTCTCTGGGTAGAGCTTTGTTTATGTCAAATTATGTTTTTATCATTCGCATAGTTGAAGTTTCGTTGTACACATTTCAACTAAACATGGTTCGAATAACAGTATACAAATATTTCTTTAACGACTTACTTTATGTAGATTTACCTGACGATTGAGCAACAGACCCTCTTTGTCCGAACTCTATTGTGCTGACAAGGGCCGTTTACGTTAAATCTCTGGCAAACTGTCATAGATAAATGACAATTTTAAATATAACAACCTTGTATACAATCTTTTTCTCTATGAAAAAACTGTTTTGCGTAATTATAGTAGCAACGGTGATATTGGTTTGTGTATACAGTGATTTGTCTATCTCAAGAATTTTACTAGAATTACAACTAAATGGCAAAATAATATCTTATGACGAAGACATGGTTCTGTAAATCGAAGCGGAAAGGAATATTTGGAGAAGATAAATCACTGATTGCACTGCAATTCACTGTCGTTGAATATAACTAAATCTGTAGTTCTTGTGTTTGACTGGTGTGGAACACTCCAGATCAGAAACAGTGAAGTATCTGTTACTTTTTTGACACAGATAGATTATGAGTGTTCTTAATTACAACAATTTTACCACGCTTTTGTCCATACAATATTAATATACACAATACGGATAAATTAATAAAGTAGGTATTGCCCAAAAACTTATATTAAAAATAGTGGTATCTTGAACGTTCTTTCATCATCTGGAATTAAGACCTGTCCTGTAATTATATCTATGTGCTATTCAGAAGCCCGGGTAATAATATACTAAAATTAATTAAGCTAGTTTCTCAGGAATTTATTTAAGGTCTGTAGGTATGCGAAATTTTTAATTAGGTTTCTTTGCTCAGTTTAACCTGTCGCCAAGCTTACTTTAGTGTAAATATTCAATTTGTTATTGCAGTGCATTTTGTTTACACGTGGATTGCATTATGACAATAATTGTTAACACATTTATCAGTACTATAATTTCATAGAAATGGTAAATAGCGTAAAAATTATTATTTTTTAATAGCGTGAAGCAGTGCATTACTTATATTTTTAATAGTATGATGTGTTCATATTACTATTGTTTCAAGCAAGAAAACATATATTTACATAAAGCAAGATTAACACAAAAAAAAGCCTGTACCAATACGAACAATATAGTTATATAACTATTTTAAAATATTAAGTGAACTGTATTTTTTAAATGACTGCACGGTCGTGATATGAAAATTTCTTTTAATGAGATAAATGATAAAGTATTTTTAATCGCTCAATTAAAAAAACGTGTACCTAAGTTGTATTCAGAAAACTGAATAGTTAGAGTAAGAAACAGTATAAGACAAGGTCTCTTTGTGGTAATATAACAGCGAACAATATTTTCACCTTGAAGGATTAAAAATTAATAAAAATTCGTGTTTGGACCAAAAAAGTTACATTAAACTGATTGTTAAGAAATTCCAGAGGCAATATTTTCTCCGAACAATAAATTAGTTCAAATTATTGCAATTGCAATGCTTGCAAATCTATCACTCTCAAAAGTTAACCAACAAATTTGCATTATTTTCCTATAAAATAAGAACTACATGCAAATATGAAATTTACTTTCATTTTCTTGTTTGCATACTGCTGAAGCCAAAATAAACAAAAACAAGAAAATGTGTATCCAGAAAACAACTTTCATTTATTTCGATTTCATTCATAATTTGATTTGTTTATTTAGCATATCCAGCATGCTAATAAAGTTGCTTTTGTAATTGCATATTAGTAAATAGGTTAAATACATTTATTTCATAGTTTTCTTGTGCATATGCATTTATTTTACTTTTTAAAATATTCTCAAGAGTACGTGCTCGTTATTTATTGGTAAACATATTATCATCAAGATGTATTGTTTATTTAATTATTGAAATTAAGCGCACTGCTGCTTACCTTGAAGAATACACCGATAATTTATATTTGCGGTAAGTACAATTTGGATCATTTAATTTTTACTTTAAAGAAATCAAAGATGTTCATATATGGCTTCATAAATGAAACATGTACGTACTTTAACGATATGTAAATTAATTAACTACCGTCACAAAGTTTTATGTGTGCTCCAACCATGAGGATAACTTTCTCCTTTAATGAATGCGATTGTATTATATATTAATGTCGTTAAAGAAACGATCCTGATGCATCCAAACAAATTCCAATGTAAGTTAACTTGGAGTTAATATGCATTCGAGTGGAAGAATTTTCAAATTAAATTCTCACGTCCACGAAATTTTATTATGGTAAAAAATATGCATACATACACATGCACAGCTGATTCAAGGTAAAACGACACATCCATTACGTGACAATTATTGTTTTGGCAATATACAATAACTTGTAATTTATTATTATTTTCACAGTTCTCTCAATTTGAGTGTTAACTTTTTAAATTTTTATTTTTATTATTACAAAGGTAAAACTATCGCGATGTATTATTATTACCATAAACTTTATTAAAAAGAAGTTGGAGCCTCTAAATATATTTAAAAGTATTAGTAAACTGATACTGTAAATTAAGATTACTTCTGTAATCAGTCAATAAACAGCTTTTATATTTACATATACCTAGTTACATAACTGTTAAATGTTTAAATTAGTTAATAAATATATATTTTCCCCATTTTGTACGTCGGAAATCAATCAATTAATTAATAGCTATATTCGTGTGCAAAATAAAATTAAAAAATAACATTTATGCATCCGGAAGTCACACATGAAATGAATAGTATATTTGCGGTAGTTCCTAGTACAGCAAGTTAAATATGCACAAAGGATCATGAAGCCATCCTTCGAACACCTTATTAATGTTGGCTCTGTCTATAGCAAACCATAACTTTAAATTTTATTCATGTTACATTTTTGTAAAAATATTAATAAGTTAACGCCATCACTTGTGCAGTGTAATTGTATATGTCGCGAAGGCACTTGTAGTATAGCTACTAAAATCAATCTAGAGAAAAAATATCAATTGTTCAGAACAACTTGAAATTCTCGACATACTAAGTTTATCAATAGTGTTCTAAATACGTTTAACATATTCAAATCTGGATCTAGAAATATGTTACAGAAGAAGCTCAGAATTCAAAAACGACACAAAGTGTAAATAGCAAATATGGTTTAGTGGACATACCTAAATTGTATATAAATGTGATAATACCCAACAAACTGTTTAAAACTAATTAAAACATTTTTCACTGATAAACACAAAATTTAAAGGAAAAGCAAACAATTACTATTGCAGAAAAATGCGCGCACCAACCAACAAATTTGTAGCGCATATGAAGAGGTACATTTGAATTAACAACACCTTTAGTATTGGAAGTTCATAGTGAAATCCCCACTTACCGGCTCTTAATCAACTTGCCGGTACCATTCATATTACGATCATTTCGACGCCAAATAATGCAAGGAAACTCTGCTATGTAGATGAGGTGACTTGTTTTTAATGATTCATTAATATAAATATTGAAAAAAATTCATCTAAATCAAAATACTTCTTATAACTTTGCTGAATATACACAATATTAAGATTAACATTTCTCAATAGTAAAGGATTTATTCATTGATTTATTTTAAAAATAAATAAAAATATATTAAAATATAATTAGTATATGGATTTATGTATATTTTTTGTAATAGATAACCAAATATGACTTAAAGTTTACAAATGCAATTTTTTTGTTCCTTAATATGTTTACGGTAATATATGCATATGTCTATAATTATGTACGAGCTAAAATTATGCAGAAATAGAACAGTCGGTTTAACCTAAATGCAAAAAAGAAAATGCTCAAACATGTATGATAATTTTAGTCTAAGAATATGTCAATTTCTTTTGACTAAAATTATCATTTAAAAGTGAAAATTCTGGTTATTATTCTAATATGAGGATATCAGCATTTGATATATAAAGGGTGATTATTGTTTGAAATAGTTTAAAATTTGAAAAAGTTATATTGTTTAGTATTCGATTTTTTAGGATGCGTGTGGGATAACTTTCACTGATTTTCTTTTAAAAAAATCAATAATGCAACAACTGGTGAATTTATTTTCTTCCAAAATTTATAAAACTGTTTCAGGCAGTAAAAAATTTCCCAAAAATGAAGATATGCAGTGGTTATGGTACGAAAGAAATGCCTCTAATAAAAACAAGGGTAAAAGGAGAAAGGAAGTCTACTGGTAGAATGAAACCATTGCCGAAGCTAGAAGAAATTGTATCTCTATTAGATAGAAGACTAATCACTACCAGAGACGAACGACAAAGGCAGACTCTTCGCGATATCTACAATTCGCGAATGGGAACAGCTGAAATCAGGAATTTACGAACTAGGAACTGAAAGTAGTGACCTTCAGAATAAAAAGTGGAAGCGTGCCAGGAGCTGATGGCGTTATGCCCGAGGTGGAGAAGTACATTGCCCAGACAAAACCAGATATGGTGGTCGTGGTAAGGAGTCCTGCAAGAGGAAGTTTTCTCAAAAAAGCAAGACTAGATCTTATATTTTTTTTAGTTTATTTTAGGGAGTTGAAGTTCACGGAACATGTAAAATACCTTGTCGGGAATTCTGGCTTAAATATTTAACAAAATTTACTGAATATCATATAAATATACAGTGCTATAATATAAAAGTATAAATATTATATTCTAATAATATTTAAGTAGTATCGACTCATATACTTTTCATTGGAGATTACTGGAATATGAAAATATTATAAGATAGCTGTGCAAGAAGCAACAGGGGAATTCTATTAAATATAATACTACCTTAAAAATGATCCATGACCACCGTCATCTCATGGAACTCAAGAAATGTTCTAGATTGACTTGACATACTTATTTTAATCAGTAAATGACAGTCACTTCGAAGCAACAAATTCTTGAAAATAGATCTATTATATAAAGGACATTGTCCTTATGTTTGACAAATTATTTATCGCGAATTTAGATATAGTACTTTTTATTTTCGGATTAAATATTTTCTTAATTTTTAATGCTATTTCTATTCCACAAAAAAGCATTCAAACAAAAATTGGTCAGAGTACAAATTTTTTATTATATTTGTAAATTCCTTATCCATAATGCAAGGATTATACCAGTATTAAAATAGTCAGTTGCTGCATCATGCCATGAAATATATACGTGAAACGTTGCGTTATAAATATTTTATTAAAAAAATTATATCTCATCCCTTAACAAATCATATTCACAAACTGATGTTATCACAAGACATGTAATAAAGAAACTAGACAGGCGTTTATTGCTTTAGCTAAAGAGCTAAGAAATTTTTAACTTTTTGTCTATACTCTCCTTAAAATCTAACTACATTTTAAAATATTAATTATTATTATATTAAAACTATTACAATATAAATGCAGCTTTTTATAACTAAAAAAAGATCAGTCGATATTGACCCGTAAGGATTTTGTAGTCAACATAAACAAATATATTCCATTTTAAACAAAAATTAATTTATCTAAAAAATGGTTCCAAAACAATCCCACATCTCTTAGCTGTTCTTACCTTCATTGTAAACAAACAATTGCAGGCCGCTGGCACAATTTATTCTCCTACACTTGACACTGAATAAACCGTCGTAAATTAGAAAATTGTTTCTTTCTAACGGCAGAGGCAGATCGAGATTAAGTCAACTATTCCGGAGGTAGCTTACTTGAAACTGAAAGAAACCTCAATCTTCTCTTATTTTGTATCAAGAATAAATTGGGTCTCATGGTCTTTACAATGAGGCTTGAATTAGTTATTCAATTTAAAAATTACCATGCTAAAAGATATTTTTATAATTATGTCCATGTGCGTATCCATAAAATGCAACATCCAAGATTTAAATTACAAATTTAAGTTTCCTATTATCGGAGAAGTTTAATTGCTACAAGTTTTTCTTTCAATAGTACTTCACAAACCGTGAGTCTGACCCTGACATTATATTATACCACAGAGGTAATTCACTAATAATAATGCAATATCTATCTGCAAATTAATACATCAAGCAAGGACGATATAATATACTAATAACCCATGTTGCATGAAATAACCAAATAGATTTTATTTCAATAGTCCGAGAAGAAAAAAGGTTGCATTTGATAATTTGATTCAGTGTGAAACACTTTCACTTCTGCCTTATAAGTTTTTTGCGATAAATACTTGACCTGTAAATGTCTGATTACTTAAAACAACTATTATACCCATTATTTTATAATTACAAACTAGAGAATTTTGGACAGTTTTTTTATTTTTCAAAAATGATTTTTTTACAATTTCTTAAATAATATTCATATTCGTAAACATGCGTTGTGCGATATTTTGATTCTTATTTTTCTGTTGTGTAAAAAAACCCTTAAGATAATTTTTATATTAATTACTGCCACGAAAAACCTAATTAAGTCAAAAAATACTTATTTATACGTATATTATCAAGAATTCTTTTAATCGATTTAAATAAATAAACAATAAAGACACATCCTCCTGCATTCTTAGATAAACATGTTTTTTTTTAAATTATAGATATTCTATCGACTTTTATAACGCTTGTAGAAGACAATAATAGCGAAAACAACTAATAATAAACCACCTATAGCAACTACAATGATCGGAATCATTTGACTTTTCTGTTCTTCTTCCTTTATTATTTCATCCAGTACATCTTTCAATGGTTGGAAATATTCCAAAATTGCAGAAGCGTCGTAATCTCTTTCTCCTGTAATGGCTTCTAACACATCTTTCCAATGTTTACTCCTACCTAAAGAAAGACCAGCCCTAATACAAAACAAAGGTGAAAATAAATGTTTGAATAATACTTAAAAATCTTACCTCAGTTTATTGCCTGCTGCAATAGATTTGTAAAAATCACACTTATAAAGTGGTTTGCTAGCGTTTTTAGGGTCGTATTCACCAGCTGCTTTGCAAAGACCTCTGTAAAGTTGAAATTGCACAATGTATGCTACAAAATAACTGATATATTGATCTCCAATTGCAACGTGAAACTTTGCTCCGGGATCAAAGTCATTTGCATCTGATCTGGAAACAGGGGCCCTAACTTTTTGAAACTTTTCCCTATAATGCCACCAGTGTGAATTCCATTTATCAGGGTCAGTACCGTTAAAAACATCCCATCTCCATTTATCAATTAAAAGACCAAATGGTAAGAAAGCGACTTTTTCCAAAGCCATGTCCATTAAGGCATTAATATCAGACTTTCTATTTTCAACATATTTTTCCAATAATCCTATTTCTTTCAGGTGTTTTGTACTTGAAACAGAAAGAGCAATTGTGTCTCCTACTGCTTCGTGAAAACCAGGGTTAGCACCCTCCCTGAAAGTAATAGGTTGATCTTTATATAGAATATAATATTGTATGTGGCCCATTTCGTGATGAATAGTAATAAAATCATCTGATTTGACAACAGTACACATTTTTACCCTTAAATAATAAAAAAAATATATTGTCAATTAAAACATATACACATTATTTATCTTCTGCATACCTAAAGTCTTTACCATCGTAAAAATCTGAAGCCGATGCATGACAAACGATATCGCGATCACTTGGTTTTTCTATTATAGCTCCAGCTGTAGTATCATATGACATAGTATTTGGTTCTAAGCCTAAAGACTGATAAAACGCGTCCGCCGTTTGAAACATTTTCAAAGGAGTATAGTTCTGTTTTAATAATTCTGATGTAACGTCTAGCTTACTCCCATCTGGGTAAGGTTTTACTATACTTGATAAATCTGTCCATGTTTGTGCCCACATATTTCCTAAAAAGAAAAAAAATATACATTACTTTCTTATTATTCCATATTATTTTCCATACCAAATAAATGTGCTGGAATTAATCCACCAGAGAAATCCAATTTTGTTTTATTATAATATTTTTGCAGCTTATGCCCAGTATAAGTATGTAAAGTATTGTATAGAGGTTCTACTTGAGCCCAAAGTTTATCCATATCATTGATGAACGTAGGGGACTCAAAATCACTTCTCCACATATCTCCCTTATCTGTAAAATCTGTAACAAAAAATAAAAGTACACTTAAATGTTTATAATCCTTAAATGCAATGTTTACATACTATTTGCCTTAGCAGATAAATTGGACAACTTAACAAATTTTTTATAAATAGTTTTCATTTTTGCACCGGTTGCGTTTCTCCATGCCACCCATATATACTTTAGTTCTTCAGGATCAGTAGTAATATTACTTAATATTGTTTCAAGATCGGGGGTCAAACTTAATCCTTCCGTTGTTAAGTTGCAGTTCTGTTTTTTGTAAGGACAAATTTTAGCTTGACTATAAATTGCGCCCATCTGAATTGTACAATTGGTTAACTAAAATATTGTTTACTATAGAATATATAACTGAGTAATAATATAAAAATATACTTCTGCTAATTTGTCTGTTCCTAGTGCTGCATCTCCAAGATTCCTAAGGAGTTGTATCTGACGCTTCAATGATTCATCTTTGTAGTATTTCGGATCTAAGTATTGAAAATATTTCTTCCAATAATATTCCGAAAGTTTTCCAAGTTCTAACGTAGCATTCAACTGAAATAATATTATAGTATATATGTAAAAATTAAGAAAAGTATAGTAGAATTATTATTCAGCGTTTTTTAATGTGTGATAACTCTCCTACAAGCAACATTTAAAAGTAGAATTTAGGTACAAAACCAAATAACCATTATTAACTATATAAATAATATAAACTACTAGATAACGTACTCAATTCAAATTACTATATTACAATAATAGTTAAACAAAATGCAATGTAAAGAACTTCAAAAAACATTAAATCGATTTATATATAAATATATCTTCATCCAGAATTAAAAAGTTTTGCAGTAATTTTGTTTAGTAGTTATGATGATTGATATGGTAAAGGTAAGTAGATGATAAGAAGCGAATAGCGATTATTCTTTACATAAGGAAAGCTTAGTAAATTTTCTAAGGAAACGAAAAATTATCCTCACCTCTAAGAAAATGGGGTGATCTGCACTTTAAATCAGAAAACAACCCAAAACATAAAAGTAGGGATGGTAGAAGTCAAAAAGTAACATATTCCGGTTGGAAAATACGTAATGCAATTGGCAAGAAAAATCATTAATAAAAATATAATTCAAGTGTATCTGCTAGCAAGAGAAAACCAGATCCAAGAATTAGAATAAATATATAAACAAATATTTGCAATTTATCTAAACAACAGCAATAATGAAAAGTTATGCTTTTATAAATGTTGGACATAAAATTCTTAAAACGACTATGAAAATTGAGAAGTAGCATATAACCTTCTCTCTAAGTAAATATTATGCCCTTTTTTAAAAATTAATTCAACTAATTGACTTTTTTGTTTTTAAGCCCATAGCTACCTCCAACCACGTTTTAGCTCATTTCTATTTAGGTTTTTAGTTTATGATCTCAAAAAATCTAAATTGTTCCATAAATTTATTATATTTAATACCGAAAGTGGCATTTTTTAATGTTTAAAAAAAAATTTGCGTTACATTTAATGTAATTTTGATTAACTTTTTCTTAATATTTTTTAAGAATATAGTTTTTAAACAAAAGAAAAACGCGTGTAAAATGTTCACATAAGAAAGTCGAATAGTAAACAACTCCTTTTTGCTCACATGAAAACAAAAATTATAATTGCAGGATAATCCAATTTCAACGTACTAAAAACTTATTTTAATGTCGCATAGAAACATACAAAATGGCAACTGTCAAGATTTTATTCAAGGCCTCCTTTGATTTAAAATTACAGTCAACTTTTATATTTTTAATGGCAGTATATACTTTTTTAAGTTAAATTCAATACAGTATAATTTTAGGAATAAAAAGAAATAGCTAACTTTTTTCAAATTTGAAAACTAAAAAATAAAGTATTTACTGGTTGCAGCATAATATATATGCAGAAGAAGTCAATAAACCATGAGGTCTTGGTTAAAATGTAGACATTCGCCATTATATAGCTTTGTACATTTTTTAGGATACACCCAGTATGTGTACTTAATCAACAATTAACAAAAAAAAGGCTCACAGTCTGAAACAATCGCAAATCTCAAATTTTTCAAAAATGAGTTTATCCTTACAAAGTAGTTGGAATGACCAATTCTAACCATCCTACAAAGATGTTTCACATGAAATATTAAATAAAAACTGTTTGAGTAACACAACGTTAAAGATGAATTTACAAATGATTTGTTTTTACAAAAAGTAATAATTTTGAAATGTACCTTTGTTACCGACTCTCTAAACAATTAAAAGGACGGAAGAATGATGTAAGTACATACATAACTTTGGTTTAATTTGATGCTGTGAGTGCTAGTTGATATAAACATAACATTATTAATTTTTTTAATCTGATTTTATTTTTTACATACAAATTTTTTCACTTTTTCTAGATAAGCTTTATTTGCACCAATTAAAAAATTTTAGTTAAAACAATTAGATTTTATACAAGGCACATTGTTAAAATTTGACTTTTAATACAAAATTAAAGAGATAGTTCCAATTAAACAAATGTTATTACTTTGTGAAAGAAATGTAAGAAATAAGAGAAAAAAACAATCTTTTTGGAGTATCAAGATAAAATTTTTACTGATTTTTTTAAATATATAAAATAAAAAATAATGACTACTGTCTAGCGTTTTTTGAAAAAAAACCTAAAGAAAGTCGTGTGATATCCACACATCCATTTTTTACTCTACATAATTTTTCGCTCCGTCGAAATAGATTCGCCATCACGACAACATTACCTGACATAATCTAATCGCTTGTTACTGTAAATTATTCATTGTTTATTTAATGATTATTCTAAAATTATTACTAATTTTTATGGTAAGTACTATATAGTTATTTCATAGTTTTAGATACCCATAATATCATATTATTATTTAGTACTTTTATATTATTCATCATCATAAAATTCACCACGTCAAGGAATTAAAACACGTTTTAGAAAAGTTAAAATACCATTTTTTTATTAATTCTGTAAAATGAATGATGTAAAGTCAATGTTAATTAGATGCAACATATACAATTTTATTTACTATAGACATTTTAAAATTGCTCATGTTATTTTTACAGATCATGGTTTTCACATTAGAAGAAAATATTTTTGTAGTGAAAGCATACTGTGGTTCTAAACAAGTAATTAATAGAGAAGTTGATTACTCTATGGAACTATGTGAAGCATTTTTTTTTAATTATCCGGACAAAGAGTTTCTAAAAAAATAATGCAAGATAAACGAGAAAACGTTCAACGAAGTCCTTACAAATCTTTAAGAAAATTAAGTGACAATTTCTACAGTGCGATTTATTGTACAGAAACAACTACATATGCATCCCTACAAAGTGAATGTTGTTCATCAATTGAGAGAGGCAGACAATGCAGCCTGTGTCGAATATTGCAATTGGACATTAATCAATTTAATGAATAAAATACTAAACGTTACTTTCTTTTCGGATGAGGCATGGTTTCATTTATCGGGCTATATTAACCACCAAAAGTTTCGAACATGGAGTACTGAAAATCCCCACGAGCTAGTAGAAGTAGGTTTACATCCTCAAATAATAAGGATTGGATTGGATTGCCATTGCTTAGTGGCGACTTTATGGACCAATTTTTTTCCGAGGAAACAATAAACGCGCTTCGATAATGGAACACACTTTTAACTCCATTTATAGAACAGTTGGATGATATAGAGCTACACAATGGGTATTTCCAGCAAGATAATGCTCCAGCACATGAAACATTAGAATATTATATAGAATTTTTTTGAGATTTGTTAATCAGTAGAGGATTGTTTCCTCCAAATTCCTCTGACTTAACTTCTCTAGATTATATCGTTTTTGTGTTATTAAAAAATGAGGTCATTTAATACCATGGAACAGTTAAAAGAAACCACAAGAGAAATTTGTAGAAGGTTTGGTGGTCCCTTGTGTGAACGAATTTTTAGTAATTTGAGACCAAGAACGAAAAAATATTAAGGAGAGAATGAAGTGAATCAGTTTGAACATTTATTATAAAAAAACAAAGAAATATATATTGCACATAATTTATAATATTTTTGTATTAAGGAGATTAAGTATTTTGGAGATAAGCATAGCACATAATTATTTATGAAATACGAACATATTAGCAGATGTATTTTGAAAAATAATCACAGTGGTTTAATAATGTGATATCCCATGAATATTGCACAAAGCTTGATTTATCACCGCTAAAATTGTCTTAAAATACCCTGAAAGTTAGAAAAACGAATTAATGAAGGTGTCGATAAAATTTTTTAAAAGTTTTTCAAAAACTACTCCACAAAATTAGTAATTATGTCCAAGTTATGAGGTGAACAAAATGTTTTATTCTTAATCTATTTAGCACCGATCCCCGATCCTTTCGATATTTAACATTGGTGCTTTACAGGGCTGTCAAGCCCAAGACAATAGCAACTCAGTGTTTCAAAATATTGTTTGTGCGCCATTGTTGTTTTTGTTGCATGTTTTCATTCTATATTTTTTATGTAGTACAGGAATCCCTTGGTTAACGCGGGTTTGAATAACGCTATTTTGATTTGAGCATTTTCTCTTCATTGAAAAAAGAAAAATATCAAGAGGATTCTTCAATATTTTTTGCTAGTAAAGAATGGCTCGAAAATTTCAAAGCTCGGT
>JAUIMW010001039.1:0-13955 GCA_033557785.1 Enochrus cinctus
AAATTATAAATATTTAAATGATTGACATATTGATTTGAATTTAGAAATTGAATCTTATTTAGGTACTTTTCTAATCTTGTTTTCATTGCTTTTTCTGTTATTTTTCCTATCGTCAAAAACTGTAATTGTCTAAAATTATTTTCACACATGTTTCTACCTTTATGGATTGGACATATTATTCCGGATTTTAGAATTACTGGATATAAACCATCCTCAAAGGCTTCATTTGTTAGTTTGGTTAAGATCTTTTTGACTTTTGGTCAACTCCAAGGCTGCTTTTTTGGTTTGGTTCATTAATATATTGTCTTTCTTCCACATTACATGATGTCAAAAATTATCAATTTACAGACCTCTCCTATAGTAGACTTAAATATTTTTTAACACAAAGAAGATATATTTTATGTTGAGAAACTGAGAAAATTATACAGGTGCCCTACAAATCTGTATGACTTCGGCAGCTTATTTATATAGAAAGAAAGTGCAATGGGAAAAATGTTAACCATTGATAAAACTTAGTTTCTTGTGTGCCATTATCTCACTCATTCCTCAATTTCAACTTTTGTACATATTTTGGACTTGCTGAGTTGAAATTAATTCCCCAATGTTTAGAGTATTTGGTCATATGAATGTGTCAATTTATTTACGAGATATTTTATCTATTTCTTGGATGATTTTCAGAAAAATAAATTCTGCAATCATTTACTATATAATTATAATATAATTACTAGACAAAATATAAATATTTATAAACATTTTTAATAAAAATTAAATTATATCTATATATAAGCTATATATTTTTACAAAGATAATTATTATTATTCGATATATATTTTTATTACAAAACATCAGATGGTTTAATAGCGATCCAGTTTAAAAAAAATTGCATTTAAAGTGTTTATAAGCCAAATAAATTATATTTTCTTTGGTTATATCAGTCTTTAATAAAAATTATTTAGCTTATAAACACTTTTAATACAATTTTTTTAAACTAGATCACTATTAAACCATCTGTGAAGTAGTTTCTTCTGAATTTTTTGTCATATTTACTTTTTTGTCTTTTTCTTCTTTATTTTCTTCTTTAGCTATAGACAAAAATACATCTTCAAGTGTAGTATTACTGACTGTGTAATCTTCAATGATGTTTTCATATGTTTTTTTCAGCTCTTCCATAAACATGAATAAATCACTCCATCTTTTATTTTTCGACTCAATTCTATAACAAAGAATTCCTAAATGCTCATCTATTAAAGTCCCATTTTCCCATTCTTTAATTTTTTCTTTAATTTCTTTAATTTTCTCAAGCATTGAATCATTTGTAACTTTTAACATAATAGACCCGCTATCTGTTTCATCGTTTGCTACACGATCATTTGTGTTGTGAATTTTAGTTGATTTTATTTTTAACATAATTATGTAACCTTTTTCATAATCTTTCTTCAGTTGAGAAATAGTGCCTTTTCTATGTATTGTGCCATGTTTCATAATAGCTAACCTAAAACAAAATAAATCATTTAACTGAAGTGAAGAATGTTGAATAAAATTTAATACATTTACATACTTATTTATTGAGTATTAAAATTTATTTGTGGTATTTATAAAAACAAATACAAATAAAAATAAAACTTACTCGTCACACAACACTTCACATTCATCCATACTATGGGAAGTTAAAATTAATGATGAATTTTCATTGTTTTGATAAGTTGTTTTCTTGACCTTTCTTATGATCTCCCAAATCTTCCTACGTGAATGAGGATCAACCCCTGTTGTAGGCTCATCTAAGAGTACTAGGTTAGGACATCCTATTACACTTATTCCAAAATTAAGTTTCCTTTTGTTTCCACCACTGTATTCTTTAACAGGTACGTCTTTGAATTCACTCAACCCTAATTGTTCAAGCCATTTGTCAACTTGATCTCGGCTTTCATTTCTTAAGCTAGCAAAAATGTCTAAAGTTTGCTTTCCTGTTAAATCTCCGTGCAATGCATCAAACTGTGGACAATAACCAATATGCTTTTGGTATTTTCGTGGATCTTCTATGAGAGAAATAATTTTTAAGTGCTTATTTAAACACACACTTCCCTCATTAGGAAATTCTTCACCTGCTAGTATTCTGAAAGTAGTTGATTTTCCAGCACCATTAGCGCCAAGAAGGCCATAACATTGCCCATTAGGAACATTAAATTTGACTTCCTTAAGAATACATGATTTATCATATGATTTTTCATCAATTTCAACAAGTAATTTATCTTTCTCAGAATTAGCTTTCAGAGAATTTTTCTTAGAAGAAGCACTGTTATTACGAGAAATTAAATTCTTAATACAATATTTAATGCGCTTTATATACGGTTTCTTAGGGAGCTCTAATACAACTAACAAGAGGTAATAAATTAATGCCAAACCTATTAGAATCCAAACTTCTTGCAAAATATTATTCTCTCCAGATGTATAAGATTTAAAAATTTCACATTCTTTTTCATTGTAATGTGAGCCTGAAAAACAAATTATTGAAAGAAAAAAAAACAAGTATACAAGAGCAGCAACTTACGACAACATGGATTTGGGTCAAAAATACATTTTGCTTCCTTTTTGTGTTCGGACATTATACTCCAGTTATAATTCCAAATGGCTTGCTTGCAAAATTTCATACAAGCATATATCAAATCGAATTGCGGTGATAGTGCAGCCGACACCCAGTACAATCCTTTTCCTACTTGTTCCCATGTTTCATCTTGAGATTCATTCATAATTGTGACTGTTATGAACATTATTATTCCACTTAACATTCCAAACATAATAAAGTTTGCAAGGGCTGAGGAAGTAGTTTTTTTAAGGGCAAAAAAGTATGATAAAAATGTTGCTGCCATTCCATATGCAAGGCAGATCGCTGATAGGATACCTAAAATTGTATACATTTAGAATTGATAAGTTTATTAAAATTTAAAAAGTTCTTACAGAGCTCTTTGCTATTTCCAAATATATTTATCATGCTGGTTAAACTCAATGGTGCAATAAATGCCCAAATAATTAGCAAAATTTGAATTGAATATACAATAAAATCGAAAAAAAATATAACGAACCAATAAAGAAATGGCTTTATTCCGCACATGATCTGTAAATTTTTAAAATATGAAGTTCTATCTATGTTAGCGAAAATGACAAAATTAGCAGTTAAAAATAATGGTGCTATTGGAAACAGGAAAACCCATAATATTCCTGATTTAAAAGCGGATTGCTCCTTTTGAAATTTCGAAGTTATAAGAGGTAACGGTGCATTTTTCAATGTTATCGAATAGGAATCATCTAACAAAGACTTTAAAATTGAATTCATAATCATATTTAATGATATTGGGGCTCCATGTAAGGCTACGTTTGAGTACATTGCATTAACTATAGTTCCTTCTGAAGTTTTGTTGAATTCTGCAGCAACAATTAAATGCTGTTTATAAAAAAGCATATTCTCAATTCCTTTCTTTATAATTTCTCCAGAGACGCTTCCGACTAAGTGGGAGTGCCCTTTTTTACCAATTAAGTTTTCATAATTCGACATCATTCTTGATATTAAATCGTCCATTTTGCTGCCGCTATAATAAACTGTGCTGTCTTTATACGAAGTTAAATCCATAATAAACTGCCTAGATTGGTTGGAAGAATAGTTAGTGCTTGTAGTTCCCAAAAATACTGTTAGAAGAGTTATGAGAAGTGCTACGCAGAACTAAAAATATTAAAAATCAGAATACATTTTGAGAAATTCCTTTGCTGTTGCTTAATGGAAAATACTTACTAGTAATACAGTAATTTGCCACTTCTTTATAAAAATTATCCATCTCAATTTGAAAATTGTATTCCAAAGCATTTTTATGCAATCAACTATAAAAAAGCAACTATTAATATATACATAAAAAAATTATTATATTTTTTTATATTATATTATGTATGGTAAAGTACTATATGCAAAGTTTCTTCACAATTTATTCTGCCAATAACATTACATACAAATATTATAGCCAACGCTGAATATTAAATTTACTACTAGTATTTAATACCAGACATAATTACAATATATTTTGATTTCTAATTTTAATTAAGAAAGTGCTAATTTGAATATAGTAGATATAGTATTTATATTAACAGAAAGTGCATTAACAGCAGAAAATTTCAAATTACCAATTTCTTATTACCAAAAAAAAGGTAAAAAAAAGTAACACACACCTAGATTAAAAGGATAACAACAGCATCCTGTCAAAGCGAAAAGAAAATAATGTTAGTAAAAAAATAAATAAATAAATAATAGAATAAAAAAATAATAGAACATGCATTAAAGATCCGTGCCCAATTACTTAAAAAATTAAATTAAATTATCATTGCTTACTAACACCTACAATGCACCAAACAATTAATAACAGAAATTAAAGAGCATAATTATGGTGGAAAGTGCAATTAATTGATTTTTTTTTAAATTGTATACCTGCTTGGAAAACCACTGCAAAAATCACGGCACAGAAAAAACCAGAAAAAAAGTATTATTAGTTTGAACTTCTACAAGGAAACATTACACTTTTTAATTTTTTTACTTACCGTTTTTACTCTTTAAAGAACTTTCTGAATGGCTTCTATTCATGTCTATTGTAGTAGAGCTATCAGTAACATCTTCCAAATTTTTAACATCTTTGTACCCAGCTCTATCAAAAAAAAAAACATTTATAACTCAGTTTGCACTTATTTCGTCTATCAGGTGTATACATAAGTTTTTTCCAGTTTAACTAAGTGGTGGCACCAACAAAAGTAAGCAACATATTAATTTGATACAAGTTAAGCCCGAAAAAGAACATTTGCGGCACACATTGCTTTTCTTATTTAATCAAAAGAAAGTCATCATTTGCTGGTTGAAACATATGGTGAACACGATCCATTAATTAGAACGTGACGAAAAGTGACGATTTCAGTGTGAAAGCCAGTGAGCACTCTGGTCGATCACAAAAATGTGAATACGAGCAATTGCAAGAGCTATTGGATGATGACCCAATTCAAACTCAAAGGCAATTAGCAGAAGCATTACTTGGTTTCAAGAAATAATCAGCAGACATTTACAAGCAATGAGGAAGATCAATAAACTCTAAAAATGGACTCCACACGATTTGAATGACCGTCATGGAAAATTGCAAAGTGACTTGTGAAATGCTGCTTCAACACCACAAAAGGAAATCATTTTTGTATCTAACTGTGACGGGTGATGAAAAATGGATTTATTTTGAAAACCTGAAAACAATGCTCTGTCTGGTGCATTAATCAAAAAACAGCCGGAATAAGCCATAAGACATAGCAAAGTGATTTTGTTATGTGACAATGCGCCATCTAACTCAGAAAAACTAGTTAAAGACTCCCCAGACTTGACGCCATCTATCACCTATTAATGGTTTGCCGCAAAAGACATGCAGTTTTTCTAGCATGGTATTCACAAATTACCTGAAAGATGGGCGAAATGTATAGGAGTCAAAGGCTAATATTTTAAATTAAAAAAAAATTCCCTGCAAAATGACGTATTTTTTTTACCAAAAAAACTAGAAAAAACTTATGCATACATTAAGTAAAACTTACCGTAAAAACACTTCTTCCATAGTAGTAATTTTAACAGAAATGTCATCGATTTTTTGATTCTTGATACTATGAAACTTGCCCAGTTCTAAGTTTTCAAGAATTTTAGCATAGTTTTGCTTCTCATGTGTTGGTAGTAAATATTTAATTGTATTGTTATCTAAATTTATTAATTTCACATTAGGTGAAATAGATTTTAAATCACCTAATAAGTCTTTCGACAGCTTCTCGGCATCATGAATATATTTCGGATCATAAGATATATTCACGTAATAGCCAGCATCATATGCATTTCTCAAGAATATTGGACTACCACAACAAATAAGGTTCCCATGATCTAAGATACCGATTCTATCGCCTAAAGTGTCTGCTTCTTCCATAAAATGAGTGCTGACTAAAATTGTTGTAGTTTTCCTTTTTTCTAACAGGATATCCCAGATCTCCCTTCGTGACTCAAAATCCATTCCAGAAGTAGGCTCATCCAATATTAATATTTTAGGTTCTCCAATAAGGGCTATACCTAAATTTAATTTACGTTTCATTCCACCTGACAATTTTTCAGGGAATTGATTTCCAGGCATTTTCATTTTAAGAAGTAGATCATTCGCATTTGCAGAAGCAGTCTTGTAGGAAAGTCCTTTAAGCTGTAAAAATTTGATTGAATTTCTTTGAGGTTTTTTTTTAGTTTTAAGTTTCAATGTGATAAATACATTACATCTGTACACAAATGATTCAGCTTAATTGGAACACAGGAAATTTTGTTGATCTAATTAAGTAAATTCTGAATAAAATTAAACAATGGATTACTCTCATTAAATATTTTAATAAATTCTTCAATAACAATTCGTTTCACTCTAGCTTTTTGCTTTGATTCAGGATCATGGTGGTACATGTAAGTCTCATTCGAAGTAATGAATTGATACACAAAGTCCTTTTCATCCCTCTAAAAATTATGTTAGGGCTCAGAATTCCTGGTTTCCATGTTTGAAAGGTGCTATTCGTACCAACAAAGTACTCTGTTCAAATACTAGTCCCTACCTGACGGCAACTGCAAGTTTGGGATTGGATTGGAGCTATCCAAGACTTGCGCTTAGTAGTTCAAAAATCTTCGAGTTAAAAACTCAACTCACTTAAACGTGAAGCCGCTCACGTGGCACCAGGTCTTCCAAAAAGCAATCTGGTCGGGTTACTACTCCCTGAAAGTGAAGAGGGCCGGCACCAGGCCTCCACAGAAGCTGGAGCTGGCCGGCTGTGCTCTCTTCTATACTCACATTACTGAAGAATGCACACATGGTGCTGTTAACCTGTGGCAAGAAGATGGATAAGCATCTCATCCTCCGTTTCAAGCACACACGTTCAGTCGAGCCGGCGGTCCAACAACAAAGTCACATTTGAAATCTAAGTTGTTTAAGGATTTACTTAAATTCACTTAAGTGGTTGTCTTTAAGGTATGTACTACCCTGTTCAACAAACAGTTCGAAGAAATCCTTGCATCCAAATATCCTAAACGCACTCATCTTTATATCTCTTGTCACCTGTCCTCTGTTCACCACAATTTCACAGACACCATAGAACATCTGTATTATCTTGTCTATTCTTGTGCAAATCTCTCTACAGTTCTCTCTAATTCCACTCATAAATATTAAGAGTGATCCACTTGTTCAATACAGATTCTGATTAATCTCATGTTCAACCGCTCCCTGATTTCTTCTTTCAGCTCCCTCATTGTTATTCCTTCCTCTCTCTCCATCAATTCGTTTATTTGCCAAGACCCAGTAAGTTCTCAAAATGTTGTTTCCATCTCTCCATTGCCTGGTATGTTCGTTTAGATACTTTAAAGCATCCATGAGCTTTTCTTTGCATCCATGACCATCAACTTTTCCTTTTTATTTTGTATACTTCATAACTTTTTTGTGTTTTTTTATATATAATGCATACGACTCTTGCTGATGCTCTCTATTCCATTTCCACTCCTCTATACAGTATTAAGTCTACTTGTTGCTTGCATTTTCTTTTTTTTCTTTGCTTCCCTTTCCTCATTTATTTGCAGTTAAATATTCCACTTTTTTTCAGCATCAGTAAATTCTTCCTTTTCATCACTCCCCATCAACCACTTATCAACCATATTCCTTTACTTCTTTTGAATTCATCCCCTGTGTACCACCTGCTGCAACACGTCCACCATTTTTTTCTGTTTATTGTTCTTCCTCTTTGTCTTCATGAGACACTCCCTTAATCACCAGGTATTTATATTTTGTCTCTTTTGATTAGTTCAATTCTTTTTTACTATTTGGATTTACACATCTACTTTGAACTCCTGCAATTACAAATAACTTGACAGATCCAATTAAACTTTCAAAAAATATTAAAATAAAATGACGGACCTATTTGCAGGCTTCCTTTTTAATTGTAATAACACAGTTTTAAAATATTCTATACAAAATAGTAATTGTATCACCATTTGGGTCGACTGGAAATGTTTAACTTGATAATTATATATTTTCTATGCTCCTTATTGAGAACCTCTTGAACTTCTTCAAAAAACTCACCTAATGGTATATTCTTATAGGTAAGTAATATAAAGATTCATACAAATTAGTTCATGGCATAATTACAAAAATTGTATTAGGTATACAACTTCGCTTGTGCCGTTTTACAATAGATGGCTATAAAGGAAATTATTGGCTTAAATAGACAGACTCTTATGTTATTTTCGATTGAAAATCAGTCAGGTTACGAACCAAATTATCTCCATTTGCGAAATGTTTAATTTTCTACTTTAATTCAAAGAAATCTGTGACTGAAGCTCATCGAATGCTCTTAAATACTTATGGTGAGACCGTTAATGGTGAAGAATGTGCTGTTGTGGTTTTAACGCTTCAAGAGCAGCAATATTGCAATAAAGCAGCATCACCAAATGGCTAAATAATAAAAATAAAAATAGCAAAATTCTTACCCTAGCAAAGAATATCAAATGTTCTTTTACGGTCAGGTCGGTAAAGTACATGTTGTGTTGTGGACATATGCCTATAGATTCATAAAGTACATCCATATTTTCTTTTACGTTAGTATTTTGAATGAGTATCTCCCCAGATGATGCATTGATCATTCCAGTCATAATGGACATGGCTGTTGATTTCCCTGCACCATTATGTCCAAGAAGTACAAAAATTTGGCCATCGTACAATTTTAAATCTAGGTTATTCAAAGCTTGTTTAAGTCCATAGCTTTTATTAAGTCTTTTTATTTCGATTCCAGGTTGTTTTTCTGTGGGATATTCTTCAAAATATCTTCTATCAGTTACGTTTATTTCACTTGCATCGGCTTGAACTCTCTTATTAAACATTTTATAACACCTCTAGAAACATTAAAAAAATAAATAAATTTAATTTAGAGTGCAAAAACAAAACATACCTTAAAAGGAAAGTACCAAGGAAGAGGTATGCCATAAGTCCCAGGATTAATATGATCAATGTAATACATAAGAATAGAATATATAAAAATCTGAACTAATAACATAAGTAAAACATGAAACATTGTTATATCGCAAGTTCCTCCACTTGCTGATTGGAAAATATTTGACCATTGAACTCCTATTTCTCTCATTTCATATTGAGATATTGTTTGATATCCCAACAATAAAGCAACATTTGGCAGAATCAGCAAGAATATTTTTATCCAAAAATTAAATGGTGATGCGTTTGTGGTATCAAGAACAAAACTTTCAGGGACAAAGTAAGTCAACAGCCAAAACACTATACCAAATATTAATGCAATATTAGCTGAAAAATTAAAGTTTATTATTTATTCCTAAAATTTTAATTAAGTACTTACGATTAGAGAAAAATGTGCTTATTGTAAAACAGATTAAAATGCATCCAATGCAATATAGCAGTAAAAATACAAACAATAAACTTCCAGTACTGTGCTCTATAACGGAGTACTCGCTTCCAAATTTAGAGCATAACAAAATAGTGATGATAAAAATAGCAGGTAAATATATTGTTAACGCATGTAAAAACCAACCAAACCATAACATCCAAGGTTTCATACCCATTATTTTCATCAATTCTTTAATTCCTGTAGATTTCTCTTCCACAACTCTTTTAAGTACAGCAGGACAAAGAATTAAAAAACTAAAGAATGTTATTATAGGTAAAACATATTGAAAAAGACTATTAATTCCGGAATCTTTTAAATATGGTGGATATGGAAATTCTTGAATTACAACATCGACTGGTAAATTTTCGATATTAGCAACGAACTCAATGTATGTTTCTTCAATTGCCCACTGCAATGCCAAAAAGCCTCGTTTATACAACTCCGAGCCTCTATCAGGCACATAAGATGAAACTTCTGTATCAAATAACATTTCTGTAGGCCAGAAAAGATCTCCATCCTTTATTTTTATATCGTAGTTCAAGTTACGTGGTAATCCTGTTGGTGGAAGATCTTTAAAGACCATAGCATAAGTTGTTCCATTTTCTCCATTAGCTCTGTAATTTTCCATCAAACTTTCTACTTCAGGGAACCCTTTCATTTCTGCAAATTAAAATATTTAAAAATATGTTTTAAAAAAGACTGATATTACTTACTATCGAATGGAATTTCTAATTTTTCACGCAATTTATCCATCAAATGAGTTGTAAAATTATTCTGCGGGCAGTACAAAAATTTGTCGTGGTTAAGCCTGCCGAACATTTGGTCTCTTGTTTCATGTTCGGTGTATTGTGGATAATCAACAAATTCTTTCTTAAACTCTGGGGCTTTTGATCTAGCATATACTACTAAAATAAATAGTAATAAAGGTATTAAGCCTTCACAGATTGTCCAAATAAAGTGGCGCTTCCTTATCAAAACATTTTTCCACAATATCACTATTAGCTGTTTCAAAAATCCGGACATGTTAATATTTATTCCTGGAACAAATATGACTAATATTATAACAACTAATAACATATATCTCATTGTTTTTCTACACGAATACCGAGGTAGCGAACCACAATGTTGCAAATTTTTTTATCTTAAATGTAAGAAAAATAATTTAAAATAAGTTAAAACCATCCCAAAAAATGGGTTTTTCAGCTTAAGATTTCATCTAGATATCCAGGAATTTCACTGTTAGTGATTGTAACGATTCATTCCTTGTTTTTTGAGCAGTCTTGAAAACTTTTGAGAAAGGCGGTAATATTGAAATTGATACATAAATTGACATCACCTTTCTTATTTACAGGTAAGATTTTTGCTTTTTTATGTGCTTTGGAACACATCCTTCCTCAACAGCCAATGTTTTTAATAAGTTTGCAGAGACCTCTTAAATGTCCTGAGTGTGACTATTCTTCAAATTTTCAATTTGTTTAGTTATTTATGTAGGTGTTACAAATGATAGCAATATTGAGGAGTCTGCTCCTAAATTGAGGACTCATGTCAGTTCCATGTCTCTAGGCTCTGCAAACCGCTCAATCTGTCCTTCCACAGATTTCTTCCTTCAAAGCAATCAGTACCTCCCCATGCTGTCCATTCGTTCATGCAATTGGCACCTTATGTTCTGGGATCTTTATAGTCCCTATCAAGTTTTCATGAAGCCAGCACATAGCATATCCACCTGTTTACTTTTAACCTCCTGCCTCACTACACCAGTGTGTTTTCCGTCCTATGTATTCTCCTTCCTGGCACTTGCCTTTTTTGCCTCCTATATTATTTATTTCAAGGATTTCTGGTGTTTCTACTCTTGATATCGTTAAAAAGTGATCGCTTTCAATTTTGCTGCCTCGCTTCACTCTTGCATCATTGATATTCCTTCATTATTTAGTATTACCAATCATTTACAATACAGTTGTCTGATTTACATTATTTTTCTGTTGACGCCAAAAATTACACAACTATTTATTAAAGACAACAAACAAGAAGAAAGCGCTGAATTAAAACCATGTAATAATAAAAGCACAATTTAATTATTTTTTTTATTTTTAGGGTGCAAGCTTAGATGTAATATTTTTATTATTTTGGTATTTATGGTGCAATTATTCCTTCCACCGACTTAATTTGTTAAAAATTATGTAATTAAAAAAAAGCTATATAATAGGTTTTTTCCTTTGAATTGATACTATATGCTGCAGTGTCTGCATGATGGAACAAAAATCAGCCTTGTTGTGCTTTATTTCATGTTAAGGCGATCTTCAATAAAAAAAAAAACAGCTGTTACAAGTGAAGCGCACCAAATTCTATTTTAATTTAATGTATTTTAAGATATATGTTTTGATGATTTCACAAAAACAATGCTTATCACATTGATAACCATTTGACTTTGGGTCACAGACATGGTCAGAAAGGGTCAAAACAATTAAATGATTCGGAAAATCTTCATCATACTATAATAATAGAAATGCATATATTCTATGAAATCAATTCCCTTTCTTTACGAAGTATATATATAATTTTTTGAACTATGTTTTGTTGAATTAGTTTAAAACATATTCATATGTACATTCACACATTTTTATTGATTTATATCTTACCTTAATCTATTCCTTTATCGTTGTAAACATAATATATAATACAATATTTCCTTCTTTTTTTAGCTTTAGGATATAATTTTATTATTTTTTGCTGAATTTTAATGGTGATTTTGAACTCTGAAAAAAAAAATAAAAATTAATTTTTGGAAATAGATTTTTAGTAATTTTAGAATTTAACACCTTGAAATAATTTTAAATAAAAATATTTGTTTTCAAATTAGATGTCTTAGTTTACCATATACTGAATATGTGAACATTTGTGAAAATAATGTGTTATATTTTTGCATCTTTTAGTCATTTCAAAGGAAAATAATATTAATCATTCTGTGGTTTTTCTAGTAACGCTTCCATATTTTTAAATTAATATTTGTTTTTCTGTTTTCCTTATGGGTTACCCAACTGCATTTACACCTATTTAGTAAGTGAGACGTTTTTAATGGTATATTCAGTCGAATTTTTGTAAATTGGCGTTCGCGTCATTGATTTCTAGGTCAATTTCTGACAGAAACGTATTATTTTATCTTTGTTTAACGTAACGTTTACAATCAAATAAACAAAGATAGAATCATACATTTTAGTCAAAAATTGACTCAGAAATCAATGACGTGAACCCCAACTGGCAAAAATTGGAATGTAAATCCATCCCAATCAACATTAGATTTAATTTCAATAATTCATCTCAACAACAAAAGCAAGTGTGCAGAGGGAATAAATGAGTGGGTTTCTGCAGCAACTTAAGCATCATGCAATTTTACAATAGAAAACACTTACTTAATTTAGATTTGCTCAGCCATTTTTTCATAAAAATAAGTATTTTTATTGTACATTCTATTTTGGTGTTAACAAAAGTTAAAACGAAATGTTTATGAAGATATCAACGGGAATAGGAACTTGATATCAACCACAGTGATTAAACAATTTTATTATTATTCTTAATCAACATATCACAATCTAAGTGATAAGTTTTGTTTGGATATTTTTTTAAAAAAGAAGCAAATTTGGCTCAGTCAACACAAAATTACGCACAAGACTTAAGGGACTTATGTGGATCTACTATGAAATATGACGTATTTACTAACAAAAATAAACTATAAACTACAATGTTATCAATATTTAAACGATGATACAGGCACATTTTACTAGTGATTTGTTGGGCGTTCCAGTGCCAATTCTACCAGCTTGTTTTGAATACAATTCATGTAAAAGTCATTAACGACTCTAAGTAATTTTGTTATTTCAAAAATGAATATTATTTTGTATCAAATGTATTTATAAAATATAACTTTCGTAATAAATGATAAGAAATAAATATTTTTTTTACGATATATTTGTAACCTTGTTTCACTTTCCTGTCTGACGTATTTCCTTTTTAGATTGCGTACAGTATCAAATAAGAGATGAGTGCGCAACTTCCATTTTTCAATAAATAGTTTTATATATATAAGATAACGCTTATGATTATAGTATTTTTACGTATGCTGCGGAAAGTGTTGCTACATTTTACTTAAGTATGTTATACAGTGAAAACATATACGAAAAAGTTATTTTATAACCCATTAGAAACAAAATTGTAAATTTAAAACAATTATGAAATTATTAATTACAATTATTTGTTTTGAATTTTAGGATTTGACACTGCAACGCCCAATATGTTTTTAAAATATCGTTTAAAGGTTAATTTTTAATTTAACTGAATAATTATAAATTCTTTCAATTATCTTTACCAGAATATGCATTTGTTTTGCAGAAAACTTAGAAATTACATTTATATAAAGAAACATCTATAATTTCACAAAATATATCTCTGACATATGTCAACGTCATTTCCCTTGCAGCAAAAAT
>JAUIMW010001040.1:0-13954 GCA_033557785.1 Enochrus cinctus
TTAAGTTTCTGCGGGAAAAGTGCCAGGAAGATTTTAATGTCGATTCTTTGGGTTGTTTTTGCAGCAAATATCTCCGGTTTACTGATGTTTGTGTACAGCTGAAAAAGCTTGTTGTTTGGCAACTTTTTGATGAAAATATGTAGCAGGAACCTAAACTACAAATAAATGACCATTGATTCTACTGAAGTTTATTATGCAGCTATTTATAGTATTCATTTTTCCTTTAAATTAGCCAGTTTCACTAGTTTTCTAGATTCCACCATCTGTACAAGAACCAAGCATTTATGACAGCTATGTTAAGAAGATGAATTTATATCAGCCAATTATGCTATCTAGTAAATCAACACTCCCCATAGGTCTTTTCAATAGACATTACTAATGTCTATACTCTCAACTAGCAACAAAGTTTCCTTCTTTCTGCTTCTGATGAAATTCTTTTTCTTCTTTCTGTTCCAATGGAATTGATACAAATATTTAGCAAAGTATATGATTACAGGAAGGGAAGTGCAATAATTATCAAAGTATAGTTTGCAGTAGTTATTCCTTGGTATATCTCGAGCTAAATGCACAACGATGTTACTACTCATACAGAGATCAAGTTCTTCAGGTAAGCGTTTTTCTGGATCATTTTCTCTTTCTGTGTAAATTTTAAATTTATGACAGAAATTTGAAACGCCAGAAATTAACAAAAATTTATTTCAAAGAGAGTTTATGATGAACATCAATAGATTTATCCTTCAAATGTAAAAAAGACCAATAATGACATTCCAGTACATTCTTGTATGGGTAATCTGTTAGTGATGATAAAACATAAATACCCAAATATTTTTTATGAATCCTTGGAAGTACTGTATTTATTTCGACAATATGTTCGATAAGAGCATCATCAAAAAAATATTTGAAATAATGTTATGGTGTTTCCAAATTTGCAATTCAAGTCTACGTGACTAGTACAAGTTGATGCTACATCTCCAAGTTTTTTATTTCCATACAACAGTGTTTTTCAACGTGTGGGTCGCAACCTCCTGGGGATCGCAAAGCCTCTGTAGGGGAGTCATAAAGCCTCTATTAAATATGTAAAAAAATGCGAAAAAGGTTGAAAAACACTGGTGTGGACTATAATCAACAAATATTTTTTAGAGTAGGTTTTTAATTTCTGTTAATATTGTAATTACATTATTGTAACAATTTTTTTCTTATTATCATAAACCAAAATTGCCTTTATACCAAGCAAAGAATATTTTAAAACACTTATTTTTTACGTGCCTCCTGCAATTTTATCAGTTTCTTTTTATTTTTATAAGCTAAATTAAAATTCTATAATTTAGTGTCAACTTATAAAAATATGTTTTTTAAAGCATACATAGCTTTTAGTAAGCTTGTTATACCAGTCGAAGTGTCTATCAATAAATTATTTAATAAAAAATGAATGCACTGGATCTTCGTTATTCAATTTCATTTATAAAAGTTAAACTACAATGAAATGAATAACCTGCACATTATTTTGGAAGATAGGACATAAGCAAATATCAATAAACCATGAAGGCTTGTCGAAGTCAGCGAGCATTGTTTTTTATTATTTTTTTATTTAAGTTCTTTTGACACATTTGGTATAAATAATTATGACTTTAACTATAGTTTTCGTGCAAATTGAAGCTGTTTTCCTTAAATTATATGAAAATTGGGAATTCTTATTAAATTTAATTTATAACAAGTAAGAGGGACCCATTTCTTGTCAATGGTACATAAAGCCATTGTCTTCATAGAAATTTGGATCAATTAAACCTGTAATAGTAATAGATCACAGCCACCACGTGTGCACATGTTTGTGTAGTGCCCCTACTATTTTTGCGATTTTCGAGTGATTGAAGAGCTAATCTTGGGGAGAAAATTGGATAGCTGTGTAGTAAAGTTTGGAGACAAAGTCTTGTTATCGAAGGGAGTGCTCACATATTTTTTGTGCCATACATAAAATTGTAAATAAACAAAATGCCTAGGTGTTTTAAATGTCATGGTGTTTTGCGCGGTGTGCACACTATGCAATACGGCATTCAATTTCGAGTGCTCAATTTCTGAAGAAAAGAAAATTATAAAACAGTGAATTGGCGGTGTGCACGGGACACGCAATGGAATGCTCCGGTGTTTCAGATTATATAAAAGAAATACTGAGAAAAGTAAAAATCTGAAAGGACAAATGATGGGTGTTGAAGAAATTAAAAACGATATTGCTGAATTTTGGAACTCAATGTACTATTTCTCGCAAAAATATGATGATATGGTTAAAGAAATACGTAACTTATCTGAACTAATGAAGGGCTATAAACGTGAACTGTCGAAAGCCAAAGCAGTCATTAAGCAGCAGGAAGAAAAATTGAACTCTTTTGAGATTGGATTTCATGCTCTGGAGCAGTATTCAAGGAATCGTAATGTTGAGATTAGTGGTATTGCCGAGATACCAGGAGAAATCAATTGTTATCCAGGTCGCAAGGGATATGAAGATTAATATTACCGAAAAGGACATAGATTTTGCCCACAGCAGTGTGCTGTACTCCAATTCTAAAGTACTTGTTCGCAAGGAGGACGGCTCTCAGGTTATTATATTTGTCACGTCCCAGGACGTTGTTTTACTTGTTTTTTTTTCCTTTATTAAATCTCGATGGATTTGTTGCCACAATTAGATAATAATAAATTTGTTACTGAAATTGCAGATAACATATTTTCTTTCAACGTGTTCGCGGCTTCAGTTTTCGCGTTATAAATTTAAATATTCGAGGTATGCTTGCACACTTTGACAAATTAATTTTGTTTCTGGACTATGTTCACTAACATTTGACATTATTATTTTAACTGAGACTAGACAGGTTAATAAATGGATTGAGTCTTGGAGTTACAGGGACAACACCTCAGTATGATGTTGACAAATTTTTGTTGAATTTAGAGAGCTATATAGTTGGTAAGTGTTGCCTGGTAAATGAAATCATTGCGGGGGATATCAACATAAATATCTACCTAGCACGTCAGTTAACCCAGCCAGCATCAACATATTTGTACTTAATGTACTGCAATGGGTATACCTCTGCAATTAATGGTTACACTCGGGTTTTTGGTGGCAGCAAGAGTTGCATTGACCACATTTTTGTGAAGTCAAATTTGAACAGTGGATTGGGTGTCAAAATTAACAACAAAATAACTGACCATAGCCCGGTATTTCTTTTAATAAATTGCTTCCCTCTTCCTCTTCCCATCTCTCAGGAGAACAAGACTAGAATCAATCAGTAAACACAATTTTGGCTGAGATTGATCCTAATGATTTTGATTTTGATGACTCTGATGGAGCTATTGATGTACTGGTGGAGAGCACGGTATAGCCGAGGTACTGGAAAAAATCATATCACATCGTTTATTACAATTTTTTAACGCTATAAAATTCTATCTGACAGTTTGGTTTTATGCCGGGTTGTTCGATGAATGATGCGATTTCATCCTTGACGTCGGGTGTCAATGTAGCTCTTGATAGTGTGGATTATTGTTTGTCCGTTTTTTTTTAAATCTAAGAAAGGTTTTCGATACAATCAGCCATACTATAGTTTTAAGAAAGCTTTTCTTAAATGAAGTGCGAGGTATTTCATGGAAACTACTAAAGAGTTACTTGCAAGACAGGGAGCAGAGTGTTAGGGTTGGTTCTGCCGTGAACGAACCTCGTGTTTTTAATTGTGGTGTTCCTCAGGGAACTGTTTTGAGACTGACACTTTTTAATGTGTATGTTAACGACATGTTAAATCTAATACTGAATGGTCGCATCATTGCCTATGCCGATGACACTGTTCTTTTGGTCAAACATGAAGAAATGTTGGAAATAAAGTCCAGGGCCTAGAGCGACTAGTTGCGGTTAACAACTTGGCTATACACTAATAATTTAACCCTCAATAACAACAAAACGAAGTTCATATCATATAGAATCAGGATCAGATGTCTACAACTTGCCGATGTTAATTCTGCACAATGTTGATTGTAGTCTGGCTGCATCTGGCCAGCATTGGGTGTTGAGATTGACCAACATTAACATAACTGTCGATCGTTTAAGAAAAACCATATATCCGATAAAACAGTTGCACCTTCACAACTGAAAACCTTTTATTATGCCTTGGTTCAATCGATCTTGTCATACGGTATTCTTAGTTCGCGCTCTTCTGCCGATACTTATTTGAAAAGAATAGAAGTCACACAGAAACTCGTCATTAAAATAATGTACAAAAAGCCAATTTTGTTTCTTCTCGAAGTCGGGACTTCTAACTGTCTTGCAGCTTTACATCCTTGCAGTTCTTAAGAATAGCAGAAAAAATTCTTCATCACTGACGGCTATTTTACATTTTGTTTTTCATCAACCTAGAATTGTAAACGCTGACGAGGAAATTCTAGGTATTTTGAGATATAATCAGTGATCGTAGCTTTCTAGTTCTTTTTTTCCCTTTTGAGCTGTAAGTTTGATTTTACTTGTTGTTTTTGTACACACCATATCCATAGAAGTTTTATGGTTGCTCCGGTTGTAAATATTATATACAGAGCCATAACTTTACCTCGATGACCATATTTGCAGAATTTTTATTTTTTTGTGAAATTTTTCTTTCTGAATTGTTTATTTTTTATAATATTTTTGTATTGGTGTATATATATTTTTTAACATTTTGTTTGGTTTTTCGAAAAAAGTCGATTTTGAAGTTAAGTATGACAATATAAATATGCCTCGTTTTCAAAAAAAGTTTTTCCCTAAAAATGTTTTTAAGTGTCAGCCAAGCTGCGAGCATACGCAGTTATATTTTAAGACACCTTCATACCAAACTAAGAAGCTGCTAATAAATTAAAATGCCCGAGTCTGCGAGTGTATTAAAAGCTGCCAGTATATGTAGCAATGAATGTTTAAAAAAACGTATTTATACAAGTTTATACATACATACATATTTAGTTTAGAAAAATAAAAAGAATCTGTTACAATTGCTGGAAACACTTAAAAAATAAGTGCTTTAAAATAAAGCTGCGTAGGCTTCGTTGCTCGCTGACTCACATTTTAATTTATTGACAGCTGCTTTTCTCTGTATAAAGATATCTTAGAATACAGCTGCGTATGCTTACAGCTTCGCTGCTTTCCGACTCGGGCAGGCCTTCACATTTCAATTTTTTGATAGTTGCTTCGACTGCTATAAAAGTATCTTAAAATATAGCTGCATATTCTTGCAACTTACCTCACTCGGGCAAGCTGTCAAATTTGAATTTATTGATATTTACTTCGCTTGGTATAGAAGTACCCTGTTTTTTCATTTTCTACATTTTCTCTCTATTGAGTCGTATCTGCTTATAAGCCCATCCATTTATAAGTCATACAATAGATTTGATTGACCTAATATGATTAACATACTTTTCTTTACAAATATTTAAAGAATTTATGTAGGCCAGTGTTTTTCAACTTGTGGGTCGTGTACCTGCAAGGGCTGCAAAGCCTCTGTGGGAGAGGTAAAGCCTCAGTTAAATATGTTAAAAAAAGTATTGTGTTTGACAAATTAGTAAAATACTAGTCAGAGGTAAAATACAGGCGAAAGATAAGGGGTCGCGAAATATTTTTACGTACTAAGGGGGTCGTGCCATGAAAAATGTTGAAAAACACTGCTATACACTTGCTCTTTACGTTTCGAAGGCATAAATGTGGATTGGAGATAACTTGATGTTCCAGGCTATTCTTCAAGCATTTCAGCCTGGGAAGTTCCTTCAGCGTCATTATTGGTATCATTTTATTTCTGCAAAAACCGGATATGGATTACTTGTACACATTAAGTAAGAACTATTGACCATGAATGAAGGAACATGAATAAACCAACGAAAAATCCACTTTTGATGAACTTAAATCTTACTTAAACATATGTGCAATATACTATTATAATTGAGTGTCAAATCCAGACTAAACAAATACTGCTTCTTAAATGTCCGTTCATAACTGAAAAAGATTGAGATTTTGATGTTTTCTAATGTTCGAAAAAGTCTCTAAAAGTTCTTATATCCCTCTTAATGATTTGATGTAGGACTAACATTAATTCCAATAATGGCGACCAAATACAAGTGCTGTGTTCATAAGGACTTGAAAATTGTAATATATATTCAATATTGTGCCACTTTGTGACAATGATGTATCAGAAATCAGCTCAGACGTGTGAACAAAATTGCTAACCCTACTTCTTGCTGTAAAAGAATCTACAATAATTGATAAGATGGAGATCATAACAACCAAAGATCAGATTATCGACCAATTGCTGGAAAAATGTAAAAATCTAGAAAGTACAATTCTATCTCTAGCCCCAAAATGCTAGGTGACTCGTAAACAAAGTGATGCCCTTCAATCAAAAAATAAGAGTACTGCTCGGGAAATGGAAAATTCTACCAGACTAGAAGATGTCAATAACAAACCAGTAGAGGTAACAGAAAGAACAAAACCTCTAATAACAAAACAGCTGCAAATATCATATAGAACATTTTATAAATTTCCTCAATCATGCAACTGATCTAAAGGAAAACACTGTTTCAAGCATAAAACCAGATACCTTAACGATGCACACTAAGAGTAGCCAAACGCCAGAGCTTTAATGTACATTGGTTGTAATTACTCAATTGATACAAAGATATTGTTGACTGGGGACTTCAACATCTCTCACACATACTTTCTGTGGGCCCATACACACATCTAAAAGCAGAGCCAAACATGTATCGACAATATCTTCTCAAATACAAATCTGTTGGGCTTAGAAATACTCCAATAACTGCCCAAAAAACCTAAGTGCTAATCACAACATGGACCAAAATTTTTATATTTTCAATAATCAACAAAGAGACAGACAGGACTCTACACAGGGATGCTGACGTATCGTACATGCAGCAGATGATACAATAAAAATCAGTGATGACATATTACATAACAGTTTGGGACCACACCAGATCTCAGGGAAATCTTTATAGTGCAGAAGGAAGCTGTCCGTTGTCTGAAGGGAGCTTCCATCCAGCATCCCATCTAACTTTCACCAAGTATCTTAAAATATTGACATCTTCAACATTTTGTTATAAGATCCTCAATGTGTGCCACCCAGCTTAATCTTCGACCCAAAATCATACCCAAATTATACGTAGAACTACTACCATAAACTTGCCCAGTTTAATTCATTCTACTGAGAAGTATGGCCTGACATGCCTTGAAAAGTTAGGACCTTAGATTTATCTAACTCACTGGTCAATATAGAGTTACAGAGAGATTGAGTTATTAGAAAATCTGACGTAAAGTCTTTTGACACAAACGAAAGATTACTGATGGAACAAAGATCCTGCAAGCCACTGCAGCCTTCAGACTTAGATATTAGAGAGAGTCAGATGGACTTTAGAAAAATCATAGTCTCTTAACAGCAGTCTCAAAAACCTTGGAAAAAGCTGGTGAAATTGAGATTGATTTGTAGTTTCTGCAGTTTTTTAGACTACTTTTTAAACTACATGTATGTGAACACCGTTAGAAAAAAAGAAATATTCATAACTCAGACTACGTGATTGTCTCTTGTAATTATGAAGCATCAAACAAATATCTATGCAGTCCATCCAATCACGGACCACCACATAAAAATGCATTTGCTCAAGTCTGTTTGCAAAGGGACATGAAATTAGACAAAAGAAAAAAGGAAATGTTTCCCAGTATAAACAGTAATTAGCGTCAACATACATATATAAAACGTGTTTTACATTAAAGCGTTCTAAATTATGCTCCTCAACAAGTGTAATGAGCACCGGTTCTTTGTACAACTAGTGTCTCTGTCCGCATAAAAAGTCCCGTTTAAGGATGCAAATCCTATATCCAGCACGCGACCACTTCTATTCTTCTGCCCGCTGTACAAAGTCGCTTTAATAAACTGCTCATTCTTGCTGGACAGCTTGTATATTATAATCTTACAAAACTTGGCAGCGTATATAAAACAAGTATTTTAACTTTGTCTGCAAAGCGGGCAAACACAAAGTAATACGACGGAAAACCCTTTTCAAGTTGTTGAAATTAAACATCCATCCATTCGCTTAAAAATAGACATAATTTAAACAGATTCAATTCTTCTTACATATCTTAAGAATCGAGGACACCCCGAAAAAAAAATTAAATTTACTCATCCATTTACTGACCAAATAACTCGGGTTACTGTACAGTTACTCAAAAACGGTTTCATTTTATAATCAAATAGGGCGACTTCCTTCTGCGAAGCTTTCAGTGCGTAATTGATAAAAATCACGAGTCTAATGTTTGGCCGAAGCAAACAGGCAATGACACAAGTGTAGGTCATTTAACTCTTTCACCGATGCATACACATTAGGGTAATATTTACAAAATATAAAATGTCGCTAATGAATTCTCCACTAACCCCTTCTTCTTAGCTCTTGACGAACAGTCCGGAGAGCGGCCATAGTAGACCGGGCGATAGGCAATTGTCCTGCTCATTAATCACGGCGATCTGCGGCACTCTTGGATGTCAAATGCAGCCTGACTGAAGAGCTGCTTTGAGGGTTTCATCTAGCTAATTGCCACGAAACGACGTTTTTAATTAATGGACACGCGTATTACGATATTTCGGACGGTTTTTTTCTGGATGATGGGCGATTTTCCGAACACACTGCAATATGGTCGGTAGATTACATATTACTACGCACAGGAGCTGTAAAATAGGCCTAAATGTCGCCGCTCTCACGGGGGGAACGTAAAATTTTAAGCGGTGATCTGTCAGGCGTTACAAAATTTTAAAATTTCGAGCATTAAGTAGTCATTTGGTGCGGTATACGGCGGGAATATATCACGTTATTAGGTTTTTCAAATTTTGTTTTACACTTTTTTGTGGGTTACGGAATTAAAAAATTGACACCTTTTTTGTGCGTTTCTCGTCACTTACTAAATGGCCTATAAAATACACGTCATTCCGGTGATGTACGTGATGTTACTTAGCTTGCTGGGTGAACTTTACGAGATATTACTGTTTTTTTTTTGTTGGTCGAGGTCAACGCTAAATTATTAAGAACAATTAGATCATTTTTTAATTTTTAGTGGTGGGATAAATTAACTGAATTTTTAATAAAAAAAAAATAGATGTTGTGCATAACATATCGCTGCTACCCCCATCCCATAAAGCAGATCGTTGACAAGCAAAATAAATAAAGCAGGGCCGAGAATTTAACCCTGAGACACACCGAGTTTCAAGGGCATTCTGCCCTACACACCGCCACACCAGCAAACGACCTTGCATCAGGTTGAGCAGCGTTTCTGACTCCATAGCGTCACGGCATCAAAAACTTTCGACAAATCATATCTGTCATTCTAAAACCCCTCAGTGTTGTTTTGTTCTTGGTTCTGTTTCGCCCTCTTTCATATTACTGAAGATATCATTCGCGCTCTCGATCATGGTGATATAACGGTGTTGATTCTCTTTGATTTGTCATAAGCGTTTGATTCGATAGTCTGCTGGCATCGATACTACATTATCATGGTTTGAACCCTGATACTTTGTACTTGCTTCATAATTGTATGTTTCCACCTTTGGGTTCTGGGGTCACTCAGCTTAGTGTCTTGGTTACGCTTCTCTTTGCAATATATACACTTCAAGAATTCCTTCGTCCGTGACTAGTTGATTGGACTCTTCGTGCGTTAAATTCTGATCTTGACTCTATGGTGTCGGCTTCGAGAGAGCATTCATTACATCTTAATCCTGACAAGTCAAGATCCTCATTGCTGCCGATAGGGCTCATGACGTTCTTCAAGACTTTCCAGTGCTCATGGATGGTGTTCCTGTGGAATTCTCTAGCAGTGCCAAAAATTTTGTTATTATTCTGGATGACCGTCTAATATTTACCTAAATGTTTTATTATAGCACTGATTCGGCAAGCCTTCACCGTAGTTTCTAGTATGTAGCTTCGCGAGTCATCATCACAACTACTCATCTGCACTGCACTAGTACTTGCTGTTCAATTTATTGTAAGTAGATTCGTTTCATGTTTTATTATAGCAGGGTATGTTTGCAGCTCCGCTGCTACCTGATTCTGGCATACCCTCGACGAAGTCTGTCATTTGCAGCTTCCCTGGTCATCCCTGGTCACTTACGCTTACTTCTCTGCACACTGACTTGTACTAGTCCTCGCTACCCAATTTATCGAAAGAAGCTTGATGTGATACAAATGTCTTATTGTAGCAACTTATACTCGCAGCTTCGCTGCTCTCTGACTCGGCAAGCCGTCACAGTAGTTGGTAGTATGCAGCTTCGCTGGTCATCAGCATAACTGCTTACGTTTGCTACTCATCTGCACTGTACTAATCCTCGCTGTTCAAATTATATAAAATAGTTTCGTTTCATATAACTACTTACGTTTGTAACTTCTTTGCACACTGACTTGTAGTAGTCCTCGCTGCCCAGGAAATCGAAAGTAGATATCGAAATGGTAGATATCAACTTGATTTTGAAGCAAATGTCATCGTCTTTGTAATTGGCATGAGCTGAGATTCCGTGCATTTATCTCCTCTTTAGGAGCTATTATTTTGGATTTAGAATTAAGTTTTAATAAAAAAAATGGTTGAATGGCCAATTTTTCTCTTAATATAGTTTTTATTTTTATTTTTGTGATTGTACTGAGATAAGAGGGAAATAAAGGATTTATTGTTATTATAGCACACTGAGCATCAGTTGGGTGTTGAACAAAAGTGCTGCAAGATAAAGCGCAGAACATGCTATAAAATATGCCTAAAGTTGGAATGCCTAGGAATCGCAGGGAGCATGAGAATCTGTCTAACTGCATAGATGGATTGCCAGCTCTGCATTACCAAATTTAAATGGAAGCAAGTACATTCGACAATATCTCAGGGCATAATCGACAGACACTGTTCTCGGCTTTTCCTAGTTTGTATATGTGGCTTTTGACCTGGCTATGCCTTGTTATCAGCTCCGTGAGTACGCTGAAGTTTTGCTGAATTTAAGTTCTCTCACTTTGGTATAATAGGGAATGATGAACTTTTTCGATGTATCCACTAATATTGTTCCAACGAGTTGTATGCTTCTCTTTTATCCATTTTTGCAGTGCAATGTTTCTGTGTCCTGTTTGTTCGTCACAGAATAACTCTGGTCCTATGGGGGCCATTTTTGAGCCTTTTTTGGCGAGGTCATCAACTTCTTCGTTTCCTTTTATACTCATATGTACCAGCACCTATATCATCGTTATGCTGTTTGTGTCAGCTCGATGAATTTACTCAGGTTACACCAGTTGAGACCAGTGCGTACGATATCAGAACAGATAATGCTGCTTAACTGTCTGTTCAAACATAAATTTCTTTCTATGTATTTCCGCTTTTTACTCCTGCGTCGGCCTTTATCCAGATGAGGGATCATTTTTTGGTTTCAAGAAGTTTGGCTGGTCAGTATTTGAACTTGTGCTCATAGTTGAATTTTACCGGCATGTTGTTCGATATTGTCGAGTGTATAGCAACTTTTTGTTGGGTTTTGAGGATAGTTAGATGTCCCCTGCATTCTCTTGCTTTATGTTCATTATCCTCTTGCTCGCGAATGCCTCCCTTGATTGCTTCCTTTTTAATCTGGAAATGCAGAGATGGCAATCCAACGATGAAGTTGGACAAGTTCTCATACACCGTTGAGAGCAGTGTAAACGATTTCTCTCTGACAAATATTTATGATTTTGTGAATGGGAAGAAATTTATAGTGTTCGCTGACGATCGTGGCAGAGGATTGTTGAATAAGTTGATGAACAGGTGACAAATGGTATTTGCTGGGGTAGTAAAAAAGTGATGATGACGACTTTGTGATGGTAAAACTCGAAATACCTCCAATATTGAAAGATACCGCCTGAAAAATTTATTAAACATTAATCGAACAAGTTTAGAAGCGCTGATTACTGAATGAAGCTCTATTCATTCATAAAAAAATCACCTTTTTTTACATCTGTAGTTTGGTAGAGACGATTTGCTTTGTATACTATGATAGAAAAAAACGTGACGAAACGCAAAAGAAATTTACCACATTTGTATTCACAGGAGTACATCACTAGTAAACGGGTGGTTAGGATTAGAAACTTCTTAAGAAAACCGATGTATTTTACCTACACTGTACTCGTTATAAGAAGGGCCAAGTTTGTGCATCGTAGCTCGACCACAACAGGGGTGTGTAATACGAATCGAATGAATCTAAAGAGTTTCGTTCGATTGTTTTTTGAAATTATAATAGCAATAATAATTTTAATGAACTAAAAAAAAACACATTGAATTCAAAAAAAAAATATTAACATTTCATTCTGATTTTGCAGTTTAACGAACTAGCGATGATTGTCAATAATGTGTTCAATTTGCTACATTTTTTATTCCTCTTTAATTACATAATTAACACAATTATTTCACTTTTCTTGAGTCATTAATGATATAACTTCGTTCAAAAGTCTTTGATTGTCATCTCTTTTAAAAGTGCTATTGCTGGTATTTATATATTTTTTATTTTAACCTATACCAATTGTACTCAAAAAATAACACAACAACAAATTATATACAACACAGTCAGAGATTGAAAAAAATTTTTTTTTTTGCCAAGACTATTGTACGGGTACTATTTAAGTAGTATTTTTGTGCTTCATAAAAGCCCTTCTTATAATGGATAGAGTTCAGAATAAGATACGTACATTATTGTAACAAAAAAAAAAAACATTACAGTAAGAAATGTGCATTGTTTTGGCAATCATAACACACTGTTATTCGAAGGGTGATTTATAGAAACTTAAGGATTCGCTTGGCGAATCTCGGCGAGCAGCGAAGCTGCGAGTGTCAATGGCCAAATTTTAAAAAGAAAATATAATGTTATAGATTGATAAACAAACTCTTTCTATTTTTGTCAACCGATAACAATATATATTCTTCTTAAAATTTGGCCTTTGACAGTCGCAGCTTCGCTGCTCGCCGACATTCACTAAAGCCAATGCTCAATTTTTTATATATCGCCCTTCTGGACAACAGCGTCTTTTAATTGCCAAAGCAATGCACTTTTCTAACTTTAATGTGTTTTGTTTGCTAAAAGAATATACGTATCTTATTCTAGAGTGTTTTGAACTTCTAAGCAATGCACACATTTTATTCAAATATGTTGTATTTGCCAAAATAGACCCACACTTTTTGAGCAGAAGCTGTACTGCATTGTATGTTTTGTAGTCCCGAGGAGCGATATATAAAAACTTCTTAAAATTTGGTCCTTGACACTCGCAGCTTCGCTGCTCGCCGACATTCGCTAAAGGGAATGCTTAAGTTTTTATAAATCACCCTTCGGGACAACAGTGTGTTTTGATTGTCAAAACGATGCACATTTCTTACTGAAATGTTTTCTTTTTTTTTGATAAAATAATGTACGTATCTTTTTCTAAACTCTATCTATTATAAGAAGGGTTTTTATGAAGCACAAAAATAATACTTAAATATTGTAGTACTCATACAAGAGTCTTGGAAAAAAATTCAATTTCTGACTGTGTTGTATATAGTTTGTTGTCGTGTTATTTTGTATAATTGGTATAGACGCAAATAAAAATTATATATATATTAGCAATAGCACTTTTAAAAGAGGTACGAAGGTATATCATTAATGACTCCAGAAAAGTGAAATAATTGTGTTGAATATGTAATTAAAGAGGAATGAAAAATGTAGCAAATTGAACCACGTTATTGACAATCATCACCAGTTCGTATTCTGCAAAATCAGAATAAAATGTTAATATTTTTTTTTTGTATTCAGTGTTTTCTTTTGATAAAATTTTAATATTTTTGTAAGTTAATATTAAAAAAAATAAAAGACAGTTCATTAAAATTATTATTGTTATTACAATTTCAAAAAACAATCGAACGAAACGCTTTAGATTCATTTGATTC
>JAUIMW010001041.1:0-13949 GCA_033557785.1 Enochrus cinctus
ATTCAACTATTTATTTTCGATTTGCAGCATAATTAATTTTTTTGGGATGTTATTATTTCTGAAAATTTTAACGTTAACGCTCGTAGCTCTCTTATTTTGCTGACTTTCTACTTGTAGATCCATCTCATTTTTAATTTCTTCCTGGTTCTTGTTCTCCAGACGTAATCCCGTTATAATTAGATTTTTTCCTGCCTTATTTTTTTTATCCCATCATTTAGGTCCTCCTGTTCTCCGTTCTCACTTCATAAAATTCCTTTTTTTAAGACTTGGATCATTTTAATAAGATCTAATTTTCAACTTCCAATCGATCTTGACCCTAATGGGTCGGTGACCTGACAAGTGTATTACCTGGAAGGCTCTAATTTCTGACCTTGCTTTTTAATTTATACAATAATCTACAACAGTGGCTCCCTACCTTTCATTAATATTTTTTAATAAATTATCAGTATGTAAGCAACAGTGTGTCTTCAGGTACTCTTTTATCTACGAACATCTCATGGATTGGTTACACATTATAAATTTTTTATTTCATCTTCTAACAGTAATTGTGAGGATAGATATTTGATCTGCTTAGGTACTCTGCTACTTACAATCCTGTTATTTATTGGTACAAGAGTATCGCAGTTTTCAGAGAGTCTGGATAACATTAGATGCCTCTAGTACTCTTTCTTTTATGTTGTTTTAATTCTATTATGACATAAGGATATTATTTACTGAGTTTTAACAATAAAATAAAAAGAACTAGGGATTCTGGAGTATAGGAAATGCTCTTAGGTACTCTGAGGGACGTGGAATGTCCTTCAGGTACTATGCTCATATCTTATTGATTGAATTAATAAATAAACCTATGTAGTCGACAGTATTCTTAGGGGACGTTTCGCGTTCCATAGACCTTTTACCAACTCTTGTTGTTTTTATTATCTTTCAAACTTGGAAAAATTACTGAATTTTGGACAGTCAAAGTACCAAAGGGTCTAAATGAAATAAATACTCTGATATCTACAATTGTCTTATTGATTAGTTATATTTATAAAAAATATTAATGTCACTTGTTAGGCAGTACTTTCTTAACATAATTTCTCACATATGAATGTTTACTGACAACATGGAATGTTCTTCAGGTACTCCTTTACCTTCGATCATTTGATTTATTGGCTTCACTTAGAAAAATTATAATTTTTAACAGAACGAGAAAGAGCACAGAGGTCTGAGGTACATGGACTCTCACCCAGGTACTCTGCTATCTGGAATCATTGATGGTCTACTTAGGAAAATAAATAGTGTTATTAAAATTTTTAAATAAATTGTACTACTAATTTCGTTGATAATGTACACGAAGGACCTTCCATGTCCACCAAACTCTCTGGTACTCCATATTTTCTTGTTAAAAATCAGTAAAAACACCTATATTGAAATAAAGTAAAAACGAAGATAAAAGGACTACCAGGGGGTACGGAGAACATGGAATAAGATCGCAAACTTAATATTCTAGGATTCATTGTTAATAAATTTGGATAGCAGTGTAACTGGAGGACATTCCACGTCCTTCAGGCCTTCTGGTGGTCATTCTTTTATGTTGTTTTTATTTTATTTGAGCACAGGGGTGTTAACTGATTTTTAGAAATAAAGGGAGAGGTTGTGTTGGAAGCAAATACAAATAGGAATAGAAGATAATAGTACAATGAAACCATACTGTGTTGTATGTTTGAAAGTACTGACTTCAGAATCTTCAATTCAAATTTGTAAATTTAGAAATTTCTACCTTGGCAGAAAATGTGAATAGGTCATTTTCTCACTAAAACATGCTAGATATTTTGCTATTCAGCTAGATGTGACTACAGATGTTAGTACCAATTCACAGCTTATGGTGAATGTTCGCTACAACGGTACATATGCAATTGAAGAGGAATTGTTTTGTTCTCCTCTCGAGTTGAGATCTTAGGGGGTCTGGGGGACATGGAATGTCCTCCAGATGCACTGCTCTCTACGTACTTCTAATTCGGTCCAAAAATCCTGACAATACTCTTTATTTCTTAAAGTTAAACCTACTAATAAGAAGAGCGTAGTTTGCAGTGCACCTGGAGGACATTCCATGACCCCCTGGTGGTTCTTCTTTACTTTGTTTTTACTCTGTTCCAACACAGGGATGTTTAATGATTTTTAACAAAAGAAGGACTACCAGGGGGTCTGGGGGACATGGAATGTCCTCCATGTGCACTGCTGTCTACGTACTTCTTAATTTGTCCAAAAATCCTGACAATACCCTTTATTTCTTTAAGTTAAACCTATTAATAAGAAGAGCGTAGTTTGCAGTGCACCTGGAGGACATTCCATGTTCCCGAGACCCCCTGGTGGTTCTTCTTTGCTTTGTTTTGTATTCTGTTCAAACACAGAGATGTTTAATGATTTTTAACATTAAAAGAAGAGCCACCAGGGGGTCTGGGGGACATGGAATGTCCTCCAGGTGCGCTGCTCTCTACGTACTTTTTATTCTATCCAAAAATCTTGACAATACTCTTTATTTCTTTACGTTAAACCTACTAATAAGAAGAGCGTAGTTTGCATTGTATCTGGAAGACATTCCATGTCCCCCCGACCTCCTGGTGGTTCTTCGCAAAAAGTGTGCAAATGCATAGTAAAATAGCATAATAAAATTTCGTCGTTATGTTCCCAGCGGAGGGTTAATAACTATATATTGAAAAAGAATAAAAATTAATATAAAACAGAAATCGCCTGGAGGTCTGGGGGACAAGAAATGTCCTCCAGGTACTCTGTTACCTATTGTCATTTTTAAATAAATTAGCAGTACCTAAACGATAATGCATCTAGAAGACATTCCATGTCCCCCAGACCCCTTGGTGATCTTTCTTTTATGTTGTTTTTTATTCTATTTTAATATGGGAATTATTATTATTAAAAATTAGTCAATAAACAATTATTTGAAGAGAATTAGAATAGAATAAAAGAGAGGCCACCAGGCTGCGGATACATTGTCGTCTACGATCTGTTAATGTATTTAAAAATCCTAATAAAGGGATGTTTTTGATTTTTTTTAAATAAACTGCAATCCATGAACATTTTTAAATAAAATTGGAGGACGTAGACGTCAGTGTACCTGGAGGACATTCTATGTTCCCTAGACCTAGGAGGTCCCTGGGGATCTTTTGTTGATTTTGTTCTATTCTAATAAAAGGATGTTTTTTTTTTAATTTTTTGCATTAAAAGGAGGACCACCAAGGCTCTGAGGGACATGGGATGTCCTTCAGGTACACTGTCGTCCGTGCACTGCTAATTTATTTTATTAATTTGTGTAAACAGTAAGATGATCGAAGGTAATGGAGCCCTTGGAGAACATTCCATGTGCCTCAGACCTCCTGGTGTACACTACGGTATCGACAAGGAGCCTGTTGGTGTTAATATCTGTTGACCAGTGTGTCTTGAATATGTGGGGATGTATCAATGCATACTGTGTCACATGTTCACTACAGGAGTTTGTCCAGTATTCCTGCCATTTATCTCTGAGAATACGTTGCTTCTGGAGTTGAAGAATATCCTCCGACACAACTCCACTGACATATTGCATTCCATTGCAGACCCCCATTCCGTTCTTCGCTAGATTATCGACGTGCTCATTTGGTGTTATTTTAACATGTGCTTTCAACCAGTAGAACGTAATCTGGAATCCTAAAGTCATCAATTTTGCAACTAGATAATCTTTCCGATACACTCTGGCTATCGAACATAACAACAATGGATCGTTCTTCATAGCATTCAACTATTTTGAGTCTTTTCAGGTTTGTCCTACATGTATTAGAGTACAACACACATCCATAGTCCAAGAGAGATCTCGTCAACGTTCTTAGCAGATTCAGTGACTGTTCACAGCTGCCCACCAGATCCGAAACATAGAGAGTCCATTTAAGATTGTTGTCAATTCTAGATGTTTAATTGAATCCTTGATTTAAAATGTGGTGGTGTCCAGATCAATAGCCCAGATTGGTCATGTTTTCTAATATAAATCTGCCGATTCTCAAACATTAGTCTTATATTTCTTGATGCTCTACTAGGTAAGCCTAAATTAATCAGCTTCTCTTCCAACAGACTCAATTCAACACAATTGTAAGCATCTTTTATATCATAAAAATGCATCCTAGGGAATTATTATGAGTAAGACTCAGTTGGATATCTATTACTATATGAGTCAATGCGTCAATGGTACCATATCTCCTTCGAAAGCCAAATTGGGTTGGAGGTAATATGTTTCCCTCAACAAGCCACCACTCAAGACGTGCCTTGATCATTCGCTCATATGTTTTAGCAATGCAGGATAAGAGCGAGGTCAGTCTATAAGACTTACATTAGATTAAAAGCATCCAAAAGTTTTTTTTTTTTTCGATTAAAAAATCGCTTAATATACGCTATTACCTCCTGGCTCCTGATGTACTAATAAATAGTGTTATTAAAATTTCTAAATAAATTAGTAGTACTTGGCTTATAGTGTACATGAAGGACCTTCCTTGCCCACCAAACTCCCCGGTACTCCATATTTTCTTGTAAAAAATCAGTAAAAATACCTATATCGAAATAAAGTTAAGACTAAGATAAAAGAAGGACTACCAGGGGGTCCGGAGAACATGGAATAAGATCGCAAACTTAATTTTTTAGGATTCATTGTTAATAGATTTATTAAATTTGGATAGCAGTGTAACTGGAGGGCATTCCATTCCACTTTTATGTTGTTTTTATTTTATTTGAGTACAGGGGTGTTTACTGATTTTTAGAAATAAAAGGAGAAGCAGTAGGGGTCTAGGGGATATGTAATGTCCTCCAGGTAATCCGCTACACTCAGAAAAATGAATAGTTCTATTAAAATTTTAAAATAAATTAGTAGTACGTAGATATGGTTATTAACTAACTATTAGCAACAAAGGTAAAGCACAGTGGGTCTGGGGAACATGGAATGTCCTCCAGGTACTCTCTCTCTGTTGTGTTGGAAGCAAATACAAATAGGAATAGAAGACAATAGTACAATGAAACCATACTGTGTTGCATGTTTTGAAAATATTGACTTCAGCTTCTCTTCTTGGGGGTATTGGTGTTTTGTCTTGTCTGAAAAATGACCTTCAAGTTTGAAGTTAAATTTGCAAATTGATACTCCTTCGGGTCAGAATTCTGTTCAGTATGTTTCATGCTCCAGTCTAATCCAATCAGAAAACGTTTCTTATCTAGTTTCTCTGATTTAGTTTTTAATTCTTTCACTTCAATTTCCTCTAGCTTCTTTGTCTGGGAGTGCTTCATTTTTGTGTTGCACTATCTACTTTAGGTATAATAGTTCTACTTCCTTTTCTAGTATAATTGTCCTCCAGAACAAATCACATACTTGTCACTGCAATAAGAAATGTTCGTTGTTTTGGAAGACAAAATTACTTGAATACGATATTGTTTTGAAAAAACATAATATATTTATTATAAAAAAATACCAAAAACATTAGATATGTGCGTTATTTGACATAACAAATGACTCCATAATAATTTCTGTGCTTAAAACTTGAAGAGAGGAAGAAGGGGATTTGGGCTACATGAAGCTTCTTATTTATTCCTTAACTGCTAAAAGTTGTCAAAAATCACTTAATAAGAATAGAGTAACAAAATAAAAGAATTTTTAACAACAAAAGAACAATATAATTAATACTGATATTAAAGTTTTTAAATACATTAGCAGTACGTAGATGACAACACATCTGGAGGACATTCCATGTCCCCCTAGATTATTAAATAATTTTCAACAATAATAGAAGGAATGTCCTCCAGGTACTCCGCTACCTACCATTGTCTTCTTGATTGATTACAGTTGGAATAAATAGTGTTATTAAAATAAAAGTAGACAATATTAGTACCTGGAGAACACTTCATGTACCTCAGACCTTCTGGTGCTCCTTCTTTTATTGCTAAAAATTAATCAATAGCTATATATTGGGAAAATAAAAAATAATATAAAAGGGAGATCAGGAGGACATGGAATTTTCTTCAAGTACTGCTAATTTATTAATAAAAAATCTAAAACAACCTTTACAATAGACCGAAAACAGCATAAAAGGAAGTTAACCAAGGGATCTGAGGTGCACTGTTGCCTTCGCACTGCTAATTTATTTAAAAAAAAAATAACACAATTCATTTTTCTAAGTGTAACGAATCAATAAGATTATCGTAATTAGCGGAGTACCTGAAGCACATTCTATATTTCCTAGACATACTGACAGTTAAAATAAAGATTGGCTATTTATTTTACTTAACTCCAAAAGGCATCAGTTCGATTCGAACACAAAAATTGTGATCGCCTCGCTCTTCCACTATCTTCCTCCATACTTAACCAACGCAATCGTACTAAAGCGAAAGACACTGGATTTCGACGACGAATACCAAAAATAAAGCGCAGGCAAGACTTCTGGACTCTCTGTATTCGCATCCGTGTATAGAAATCAAGACACGGACCATATACGACGTCACAATAGTTAAAGTGGCTTAAAACTACCTTGAGCTCTGTTTTTTAAAGGTCACGAACTCTAAACGATTTTACCGGTGCATGACGATCAAAAATATTCAATAGGTAATTACTGAGAATTGCCACCTTTTCATTAACATTAGCAGGTAGGTAGAGCTCATGCCAAGAGATGAACTCTAAATCCAGCTGGAAAGCAGCATCCTGTATACTACGGAAATCTCTAAATTGGCGACTGACAGACAAATCCGCCTCAGGTGCGATGTTAATTGTAATAAATATCAAGCAGTGATCTGAAACTCCATGGAAGTCAACGACCCCACTATCCAGCACCATAGACCTATCCGATGTAAGTATATGATCTATCAAGGTAGCTGATCTGCCCAATACCCGAGTAGGCTGGTTCACAATTTGGGAAAGTTCCAAACCCTCCAGACATAGCTGATAAGAAGCAACAGATGTTGAGTCAGTTAAAATGTCCAAGTTAAAATCACCTAAACAAAGAAGCGAGTCAGCAGCCAACAAATTCTAGAAATGACGAAACACTAGCTGAAGGTGGTCTATAAATGGAACCAACAGCCAACTGTAGGCCATTGATGGAAATAAGTATCCAGACCTGCTCAATGAACTGTCTCACAGATTAAAAAACGAAAAATAATTGAATCTTTTACATAGAAAGTCTTAGTTTAAATATAAAAAATGAGAATAAAGAATTGAAAGACAAAAACAAAAACAAATGTGATAATGATCGATTGGATGAAGCACAGAATGGGGCAGTTGGAGGAGCAAAGATAATAAACATAAATTGAAAGGTAAGAAAGGACAAATGGATTTCTGGAGCAAACAAGCAAAATAAATTGAAAAAACACTCCCTGGTGGATATTTAAAGATGAGAATACAGAATAACTACGAAGACAAGACGGAGAAAATGAAAACAACGGACAATGTTTAAGAATTAAAGACGAAACAGGACTTCTGGCAACATAGAAAGAAACCATGGTACGTTGGAAGACATATTTCTAAGAACTGTTAAATGAGCAAGCTGAGTACCGGGGGGACATTCCATGTCATCCGAACCCCCTGGTGGTCCTTTTTTTATTGTTAAAAATCAGTTGACATCTCAATACTGCAACAGATCAAAATAACACAAAGGATGGAACACCCAGGGTGTCTGGGGGACATAGTATTTCCTTTAAGTGAACTGCTACCTTTATAATCCTAGCTAACTGTCAGCTAAACATTAACAATCCATATTTAATTATCTTAATAACTCTTATTTTGATATCTTATGAACAAGAAGGAAGGAAAAAGCAAGCCCAGTATTACCAGCAAAAGTAGTGTTTGGAAGAGATCCCAGACCATCGCCAGACCTGTTAAATGGCACATCACCACAAGGGAATGAAGCTGGGGAAGATGTCGAGAAGCTGCTCGCTGTTGCTCTTAAATGTAGATCTCCGAAATTTCCTATGGAATTGTTCTATGGGTTGATCCTCTGAGGCTGTAAGAATTTTGATATTACAGAAACAATGTCTTAGATATATCTTCAACATTTGCTGACATGCAGACCACTCTATCACTTAACTACTGCTGTCTTGTCAGTTTCTGGTGATTTTCCATTTTTCAAACTCTTGATTGTTTCGTCAACTTCCTCTTTTGTGATATCTCACCTTATTTATGTTTCTTCTTTTGCGTTTTCATTTTGTTCGTCTTCTTGTAGTTGTTCAAAATTCTCATTTAATAGTTTTTGGAAATATGTCTTCCATTGTTCCATGGTTTTTTCTCTGTTTTGAATGTCCTCCAGGCGCACAGCTATCTACTTGCTTTTATTTATTGCTTTAAAAACTTGATAACTCTTTATTTATTTATATTTTACCAATCGAAAGTAAGAAAATAGCAAACCGAGTACCTGGAGGACATTCCATGCCCTCAGGTGGTCCTTCTTTTATTGTTGAAAATCAGTTAACATCCCTATATTTGCAAAAGAGTAAAAAACAACATGAAAGAAGGAACACCAGAGAGTCTGGGGGACATGGAATGTCCTCCAGGTTCACAGCTACCTATTTACTCTTAATTGTTGCTTTAAAAACTTGATAACTCTCTCTCTAAGATGGAATGGCCTCCAGATACTTCACAATCTACGTTCTGTTTAATGTATAAACTTAGTTTAACTAGACACTAAAAAGAAAGTAGATGGTGAAGTTTCTTGAGGACATTCCATGCCTTTTTTTAATATTGAAAATCAATAATCATCCCAGCTTTATAATATAGTAAAATACAGCTCAAAAAATGACTGGAGGACATAAAATTTCTTACAGAAACACTCTCATTTACGTTTTTCTAGTTTGTTTGAAAATTATATTTATTTGTTTAAGTTGTGGAGTACCTGAAAGACATTCCACATCCATGTGTGAACAAAGTATAAAAATATGCAAAAAAGACCACCAAGTACCCCAAGTACTTCAAAATCTAAGTTAATCTTAGTGACAGGTTAATCTTAGACAAATAAAGAATATTATTAAGATTTTTAAATAAATTAAGAGTTTTATTTTTCTAAGTTTAATCAGACATGGAATGTCCTCCAGATGCACTTTTTTGTGTTGTTTTTACTCTATTGAAACACAGAGATGTTTATTGATTTTTAAATAATAATAGAAGGGCCGCCAAGGGGTCTGGGGGGTAATATAATGCCCTCCAGGTACACTGTCGTCAATGCATTTCTTATTTGTTTAAGAATTTTAATGATAATCTTTCTTTGTCCATGATTAATAATTAGATTGTGAAGTACCTTGAGGACAATCTATGTGCCCCAGACCTTCAAATGGACCTTAATCTGTGTTGTTTTACTATATTCCAATTCAAGGATGTATTTTAAATTATTATGTCACACTTCATTTTTCCAAGTTTAACAAATAACATAGTAGAGGACCTGGGGGACATTTCATGCCCCCCTGAGGGCAATTCCCTACATTTGAATAGAGTTAAAACAACACAAAAAAAGAATACCTGGATATATGGGGACATGGACTGTCCTCCAGGTGTACCAGTTTCATGTACCTCTAATTTACATTTCAAAATCTACTTTCATCTGATTTATACTTGAAAATATAGACCCCCTGGCGGTCCTTCTTTTATTGTTTAAAATCAGTTAACATTACTATATTTGCAAAAGAATAAAAAAACAGCATAAAAGAAGGACCACCAGGGGATCTGGGGAACATGGAATGTCCTCCAAGTTCACTGCTATCTACTTACTCTTAATTGTTGCTTTAAAAACTTGATAACTCTTAAATTATTTATGTTCTACTAATCAAAAGTAAGAAAATAGCAAGCCGAGTACCTGGAGGACATTCCATGTCCTTCAGACCCTCTGGTGGTCCTTCTTTTATTGTTGAAAATCAGTAAACATCCCTATATTGCAAAAAAGTAAAAAACAACATCTTTCATCTTTAATTCTTAATCGTTCTCCTTCAGTATCATTTTCTTTGTTTTCACTCTCTCCATCTTGACTGTTCTGCGTTCTCGTCTTTAAATATCCACCAGGGAGCGTTTTCTGTATTTATTTTGCTTGTTTGTTCCAGAAATTCATTTGTTTTCAATTCTTTATTGTCTCCTTTAATTGTCCTTCACTTTTCACTTCTCATTTTGTTATAATTAAGTCAAGATTTTCGTTCTCTTTGGAGTTTTCCTTTGTCGGTGTCCTAATCACTTTTCAGCCTCTAAAGAAGGGATCATCATAAATAGAGTGGAAAGGGTTAGAGGTGGACTTGGAACAGTTCTTAAGCAGATGCTGGAAGAACTAATATTATTGTTGGAGTTGTTAACAGGTCCCAAGGAAGCCTTTCTTTTTTTATGAATAATCTTTAAGATGTTCTCTCTCTCTTTCAATTTTGGAAGACTTTTAGTCTTGAGCAGCTGATAACTAAGCCTATTCGTAGGGCGTCTACAAGTGCTACCCTTTTGGATCATATTATCATTTGTAACCATGAGATTGTTGTTGATGTTGGAGTGGTGTCTGTGCATGATGTTACTGGCCACTGTTTAATTTTCAGGGAAGTACTGGGATCAGTTCCTTGGTTCCACATTCTCCATGCCTTTCGTAGGCAATTTGTCTTATCGTATTGCTAATCTTCAGGTTGTAAAGTCCCTGTATCTTTCATTTTCCAGGCATTCTCTTTTTAATATCATTGCTGCTGCGAATACTAGCATAGCCTTATATGATGAGAGCCAGACTTCTCTTGAGTGATTTTAGCTTGGACTTAGTCGAATCCTACCCAGTTCCTCCTAATGTCCATGCTCAAAATGTACCATACTTGAGCAAAGCTTGATGGAGGTGTCTCTTCTTCTTCTGTTGGTCTTTCTCTATCATTTTTCCTTTCATTCAGGCGCTCTCATTTTGCCTCGCTACTATACAGCTTCTCCATGAATTGTTCAGTATCTCCATCTGGTCTTCTATATGTTCTGGTGTTTTGATCTCCCCAATATCTCCTCTTCCTTCGTCAATACTTCCTATTTTTTGTCTTTTATACATGGTAAGTCGTATGTCTTTCGTTTGCGCTGTGCTCTCAGGATTTGTAAACTAATTTTTGGTTTTCTCTGCTATTTCCATCTATTTTCTCTCCTAATCAATTCCAAGACTCCTTCTTCACTTTTCCTAGTTTTCTTTCTTGTATTTATTATAGTTTGCTGTCTTTCTGTTGTTGGAGCATTTCGTTCATGCTTGTTTCTTCATTTTCACCTGTGACTTCACTTCTTCCATCCCCACTGTGCTGTTTATAGTATTCTTCTTGTTAGCTATATTCTATATTTTACATGTAGTCAATTATTAATCTCTCTCGTTTACTCTCTACCTCCCTTGTATATGTATGTATGTCCCTATGTCTGTATTCTGCTGCCCTCTTCTGTGTTTCTCCTCACTCTACTGTTAAAGTCCTGTATAGTAGATGTTTCCTTTTGACTCCTTTGTTCCTTCAGGTCTTCCAGTTTACTTGTAATTATATATGTGATCTTACTATCACAGCATATAATTTTATTTTTTCTATTTTTCTATAAGACTTTTTATCTCTTATAAGACAGCTACCGAGACAAAATCTATAACAGTCTGCAGCAATTAAAATAATAATAATAATAAATGTCTTTATTGTTTTCCAAAGATACATATAATAGTAATATATGAGTATATTTATATTTCACAAACATTGGTAAAACAAGGGCGTAGTTCAAGGACACCAATGGTGTCACCTGCTCTCCAAATGCATATTGTTTCCAGTTAAGGAGTGTTGGCTTGTGTAATTTTGACTGATTCAGTAAAGAAATTTAAAATTATTTTCAGGGGCAGAAAGTTATCGAGTGCAAGGAAAACAAACTAGAAGTCAACTCGAATCCAAAAACAGTCGAGATACCTGGAGGACATTCCATGTCCACCGGACTCACAGGTGCTCACTTTTTTACACATTCTTTGTCACTATTTTTAGTGTTGAACTTAACAAACTTGTTCTGATTCTGAATTCTTCAATTCAAGACCTCTATATCCTCTTTCATCACCTACTGAAGAGTTTGGTAGTCTAACTCCAGATCATTTCTTGAGCTAAAAAAATAGATTCCTATTATAAGTGAGATTAAGAAAGTAAATATAATCTAAACATCTATAAGACAGAATAAGTTGTTTTGTCTGCAGTGAGTCCCACAAGGATATCAACTGTTACTTCCCCTTTCGTTCAGGCGTTCTTCTTCTGCCTCGCTACTATACAGCTTCTCAAAGTATTCTCTCCACTTCTCCATGAAGTGATCAGTATCTCCCTCTGGCCGTCTGTATGTTCTGGTGTTCTGACTCCGCTGTTGTCTCTGTTAACTATCTTCAGAAAAGCTTCATCAAAATGAGGGTTTTGAACAACTACAAGAAGACGAACAAAATAAAAGCGCAAGAGAAGAAACAGAAATAAGGCGAGATATCACAGAAGAGGAAGTCGACGAAGCAATCAAGAGTCTGAAAAATAGAGAAGTACCAACATAACAGTAGGTAAGTGAAAGAGTGGTCTGCAAGAGGTGTCTCTAGAAACGTCGAAGATATATCTAAGACACTGTTTGTCTAGTACCAGAATTCTTACAGCCACAGAGGATCATCCCCATAGAACAATTCCATAGATTATAGAGTGCAATGAGCAAAAATCACACCAATTTGGCCCTGAAGAACCGTCAAAACATAGGTAAAGGAGCTAATCCTTGCAGTAATCTGTTATTAATCTGTAATGTTGCAAGCTCGCATCCTGTTATCATCGCTTTGATAACAAATGTGGAAGATTTGCTATATTCACTCAACAGTATCTGGATACTCAGGAGCTCACCTTTTTTAAGTACTAATCTTTAATAACTGTGATCACAAAGATGAGAGTATAAGGATAAGAGAATGAAGAGAAAGGAAATCTCCAGCACAAGACAAGGCGAGACACATAGAAATCATCAAGACATACATACTGAAGGACCTGGAGGTGAGACAAAGATATAGAATAGAGCTAACAAGAAGAACATAGCAGCATAGTAAGGCTTATGGGAGTAGAAACTTGAAGACACCGTGGGATGTCCTGAAGGTGGATATGCTTGGAGCAGCAAGGTAGATGTGTGAGGGATACAGAGTAAATAACTACCACAAACAAAAGGAGTGATGGACGGAGGAAGTGAAGTCACAGGTGAAAATGAAAAGTGAAGAAGGAGTTATTTTCCCTTCCAGATTTCTCTTCTCGTTTGACTTCAGAGCAATACCAATTATCTATATCAACGACCCACCGCATTGACAATTTATGCTGATGATACTGCTGTTCTGAAGTCCAATTTTCTGCTTTTAAAGAAGGGATCATTTTGGGAAGAATGGGAAGAACAATAAATATTTCATTTAAAATTATTTCTTAAAATAGTTAGTTGTCGGAAGAACTTATATTATTGTTGGGGTTCTATAAACGAGAACAAGGTGAAAATGAGTCGATCAATGAATACATCATTAACTGTTAATGGAAAAAGATTTAAATTGGGAAAATGCAAAGAAAATCGTGATAGCAGAAACATGAAGATGACAGTGAGAACAATCAAGGCGAAAACAGTAAACCAGAATTTCTTGAGCTAAAGAACGTATACGTCCAAGCAGAAAAGCAGAAGGAGGTAACCAACAGGTAAGCAACAGAAAATTAACGAAATGATGGAGCGAAGACATTAAGATACAGATAAAGAAGAAGAAACAAACATGGAGAGATTACCTCCGAAACAAAACAACGGAAAGCTAAGATCGCTATAAAAGGCATAGGAAGGAAGTCAAGGACATGGTGACGGCAGCAATAAGAAAGGCGTGGGAAGAATTTGGACAAAAAATGGAGAGTGGCAGCAAGGAGAACCAAAAGTTGTTTTACGGAGCCCTGAAATCATCAAGGAAGAACAGAGAGACGGGACACACAAGTGTAAGGAG
>JAUIMW010001042.1:0-13947 GCA_033557785.1 Enochrus cinctus
AACTGCATTTTTACCTTTTCGGTAATAAAAAAGTAAAATATGCCGAAAATGCTGCTTTCTATTTTCCATCTTTGATAGAGCACAAAAAATAGTTTTTTTAGATTTTCACCAAATTTTTAACAAACAAGCCTTACTATACCATCTGTCAAAATATATACCTTGTATGCGACTTAAGTGTGAAGTTGGCTGTAAAGTATGATTAGCTCTATCTGTTGGGAAAAAACGAAATTACTTTCCGAACAACCCAATAGAATCTTTCGCGATCGTCATTAGACTAAAAACAGAATCTGGATTAATCTGTGGCAAGAACATGGCTCCATTGGTTTATACCTCAATTTGCATGTTCTGTTGCAATTCCTCCTTGCTCTGCGATATAACTGGGCATCATAAGGTCTATTACGCACGGATTGTATGGATATACGTCATCCAGTTGCTTGAAAGTGCTGCGGAGCTACCCTCTGAAATCTATTCCATATTTGTCAAATGGTTTTGTTGTTTCAAGGAGGTGGGCTACATATATCTGCGAACGACGTTCTTGCAATACTGCAACTACTACTTTTATTGAGATGCCGTTTTTATCCAATAGACCTCCCAAGAATATTGTTATTCATGATTTAAGTTAGAGTTCACATATTTGGGTTTTTTCATCGAATATGCCAAAGTGATATCTATTTCTTTGTGCGTAGTTTATAATATAAAAACGATTTGTGTATTGCAAAAAATTTTTCAATGGCTGTTTTAGACAGCAAACGCATTTGTTGAAAAGAGGTAATCGCTTAAGATTACATTAAGAGTTGGATTTACAGCACTCAATTGTGCGGTACGTGTCCCAAGATGAAAATTCATTGATTTAAGTTTGACGGTATATTTGTTACTAAGGTATTCTTTGTAATGACAATAGAGTTTAGAAGCTTGAACGTGAAGTGCTAAAGCTGGTGTCGAGCAGATTGTACCCAAATGTACCAACGGGGTAAGTGCATAAACGAGCTCTTATTAATATGAGAGAAATTGCAATATCTAATATGTAGTAATCTACCTTAACACCATCCTATCTACATAGATGGCGCCCAATTAACGAGGGAAATCCTCGATTTATGCCAACCAGTTCGAAAGCATCACATGTAAAGAGCACTTCTACTTTAACGTTATCGTAAATGTGGTGTAGTTTTCGAGGAAATTGTATGTAATGTTATTATTTTTGGTAAATAATCAAAAAATTGCTTATATTTCTCATTAAATAAATAATTTCTTTTACATTATTGAAACTTCGAGAAAATCGAGAAAAACATTGATGTGCTCTTACCTAGTAAATATTGAGACAATGGGAAAAAGTATTCCTTGTGGTGAAATGAGTGGAAGGTTTTACATCAGAATAGGAGAAGTGAAAAATTGTTGCTGAAAAAAGGTGCGAGAAAAATGACAATACTATATTAGACGAAACAGTCATTTCTTTGAAGGATAGTAATACTAATTTATCTTCGATCTACAAGTGCGATGTTAGGCATTAGAGGTTTGTGAAGGTTGTCTATAGCCATTGTGCAGTTAGTATAAATATATTTTAGATCTTTTTATATTACTACTTTATTTCTCTAATTCTTTTGCTTTTATATATTTATTTGCCTTAGTCCACTTACTGCACTTCACCTTACGTTGAATATGACCAAGTTGAAAGACAGCTGCCATCCATGAATATGTTAAATAAAATTAAACCAAAGATTGATTCCTGAAAAGCACACCTCGACACCAGTAATAATCCGAGACCATCAACCTCAACAAGAGGCAATTCTCTGTGTTTGGTGTGATCAGAAAGGTGTGGTGTATCATGATCTTAAAACCTGCAAAAACTGTTCATACTAATCGCTACAGACAACAAATGATCACCAGAATGGGACACGCATTTGCTGAGCAGCACTGTGATTCCTACAAAGAAGTCGAAAATTGGGTGTCTGCTTGGTTTGCTTCAAAAGACGAACGAATTTCGATTAGTGTGGTATCTACAACTTGCCAGAAAGTTGGTCAAAATGCGTAGAAAGCATTCAAAATTAGTGTTTCATTTTCACAAAGAAAAACGCTCACTTCATACCGATCACAATCGTTATTCACCTATGTGCCGTTACTACAAAGAATACACTACAAAATAAAAGACCAATGACGACCAAGGCCGATATTGTTAAAACTGCTAACAGTCAAATTAACACTATACCATTGATTTGTGTAAATTAATTTAATGCATTTATTATTCCTAAAAATAAAAACGTTCAGTGATTGCCCTTGGTGTATTGATTTATCGTTGAATGTTCATTGTTTTTTATAAAAAGCATTTAATCAGAGATTGTTTCCTATCAATTCGAATCACTTTAATTGGCAATTTACCAACTTGTGCTAACAATAATACAATTAAACCAACGCACTTTCAACATTTCTTTGTTGCGTCAGATGCAGTGTAATTTTCACAATGGAAAAATCTTATTACCCAGATGCAAGAAACAATAGAAATGTTATTGTGGTATATCTTCTTTAAATATTTGAGATCTTATTCCGGATAAATTTATTTATAATTATTTTTACTTACCACCTAATTTTAAAGTGGAACCAAATTTAATCTAGGGGAGTGAAGAATTGAAGACAATTTTCTGCTGACTCACCTGAAACAAATCATCATACGTCAACCTTGAATGATTTGTATTAAATGTACCTTCACCCACACCATCAGACGAATGCGCGGCGGTGGGGACTTTGACCCACTGTTTACAATGTCTGCTGGTGCAACAAATTAAATTCAAATTGTCGATATAATTACATCCGTACACCTAATTTAAATAACTGAAAACGTAGGCGTTTACGCCAAAATAAATTACTTTAATGATGTGATTTTACACATGTATTAATTAAAGCCGTTTCAGCTGCGTTTTTAGTCATTTGAGTTTTATCAACTTTAATTATTATCTGAGTCCCAATCTGTTCGATTTGCATAAACCTTCAACAATTATTTAAATAGGGGTGACATATGATTTTTCAGTTTGTTAATTGCAAATACACATACTTTATATATCGAACTGGTAGCATAGATTTGTACGTACTGTTTGGTTGCAGGCATACAATAAATAAAAAAAAAGAAAAAGTTGCTTTAAACTAAGTTAATTTGACGACAATATTGAAGAATTGAATGCTTGTCGGTGGTACCTATTGAAGTTAATATTTTCAAATTAACTATGCATAAGATAGTAGACTGGCTGTCCAAACCGGCGCCGGAATGTGACGGCTTTGGACGTTCTTGTTTATGCATCCTAACCCACGACTCAATCAATTATTCGCACTGTCGTATGTCCATCACAGGCGTGCGTTTCATCCGTCGTCGATCAATGTTTACATTCTTATCTTTGAGACGTATACTTCCAGCGTTTTCTATTTAAATGAGGTAACGACGTGGGAGCAACATAAATGTAAATTCCACGTGCTTAGATTCCTCGAGGATACAATGTAGATGGACAAAATACTGCGACGATTTTCTCTAGCAAGTATCTATAAATTTTGATTTCTAGATAAACTCTACTGTTAAAACTTAATGGACTGAACGAACAAGTGAAAAGTGTATTTCATATGATTTTTCTATATTTCTTTTTAATAAACTCTTGCCCGAGTAGTTGCAACGACAAATTTCTTCGTCATGGAATTGCTGATTAGCAATCATACGTAGTAATATTGGGAATCAAGGTTCATTTGTGTACATTTCCAGAAACAGTGATTGCTTAAATAATTCAACATATTGATAGTGCGCTTAGAAGTACGCAAGACATCTAGTGAGGGTACGCAAGCAAGCATGGTCATCAACAGAAACATAAACCATTTATACAATTTTTAACTGTGAGTTGTACGTGCCTGATCTGCTATTGACATAAAAAGTTGATTTAGCACAAGGAAAATAAAAAAGAAAACAAGAAATTGTCAGCGGAGTGAAATTGAATTTAATTATTTCATGCACGAAGAAATACCGAAATGAACGATGCCAGCACATGACGATAATTACATGTTCTAGTATTTCAATATCCTGTAGTCATGGTAATAACTACCTTGTTAATTATCGCCTACTCTAATACACCGTTTTATAAAACATTCATGTTAACACATACACACAAACATATGAATATCCGTATAATAAAATAAATGCAGCAATTTCAAAAAATGAGGGGTATACTAGTAAACCTCTAAAGTTAAATAATATTTTTAATTCAATAAACTTGTTTGTTAAACATTCAAAATAAATGCATTTAAATTGTATTGTTATAATAAATGTAAAGTAAGCTAAGGTGTAATCGAAGAAGGTTTACGAGCCGATGGAAAATGCAACAAATTAGTTTATGGTCCAGTTTATTGCCTTAGATTAAACTTGACATGCAATTATATAGCTTTATTGCTATCAATTTTTTGCAAGTGTGTTACTATATCTAAAGATTTTTAAGTCCTTCGTCTGGAGCTTGATGAAATGCATTATAAGAAGAGATATGGGTGTTGGGCGGCCACATTCACCGAGTGCTCTGCTTTATGAGTACAATGCTACCACTTTGATTATATTTATGCCTGTATTGAAGCCTAAGGGAACAACCAATGTTCAGTTATAATATATCGTCGTTCTAATCAACGTTAGCGTTAAGATGATAATAATGTTAACAATATTGCTGTTTTAACCTCTACGTTCATGACTATATTTGCTGAGGGCGTGAAGGGTACGATATAATCAAGTGTGTGTGCGTTTTAGGACATTACTTAAATCGTTATTTCATACATTAGAAATTCCGCAGATGATGGAATTCGTAACTTCGGTATTACCTTTTACTACGTAATCGCCATAAAGGGTAATGCGTTTTCCTATGAACTCTCCGTGGATTTAATTAAAATAGAAGTAAATTTCCAAGAGAGGTATCTGATGAACTATATGTTGAGAAGGCTTTATTACATGAAAAGGCGCATCTTAACGTTCGTAGTAACGGCGCAAAATTTCTTAACTAATAACAGCTTTTATACATACGTGGAATAACTAAGAAAAATTAGAATATTTATGCATATTGGACACTTGTAAGAAAATTTTCTTAAACTAAGATAATTTACGCAGTTTTTATTAACTTTCACTTAAAACAAATTTAAACATTTTTTTTATATTGTTAAAATTAAAGAGTGGAGCACTTTTTCAAATTTAGATAAACCAAAGTGACAAAATCGTTCCCAAAGTTCATCGTCTTGCTTCAGCTATGGTTTAGTTCAGCTTATTCCGATTTTCTAGACTTTATAGCGTCAATCCTCCTTAACCAAAAAAAAAAAAAAAAAAATGGTGCCAATCGAATTTATAAAGCAAGAATTTCAATTAGTTTAAAACAAAGGGAGCAAAAATCATTTACGTCGGGTGCCAATACAGGTCCTACATCCAAAATGGGTATAAAATACTGTATTCCATTTACAGGGTATAACTAGGCTAACTATAATACGACAATGATAATAATAATAACAATACAATTCACAACACCAACAAAATCAGCAAAATCAAGATCAGCAGGACATCAGAGAGGTTTTTGAGCAGGATGGCATACTTTTAGGGAATTACGCCAGAGAGAGACCAAGACTGTCGGTTCATCGCAGGATATGGAAACTGGGAAACGTGCTGTCAACTGTGGACGCGATACTAGACGAACATCTCAGGACGGAAAGCACCATCGGAGAGATACATATCGCATTGTATTGCGCTGCAACTATTGTCTTGGAACTCAACGATCAAAAACCTTACCTTCCTCGACGCAGAACACAACATCGAGAAAAAAGAGGACCAGCATGGAAAAGAAGGATCGTCAAGAACATAGACGACATGCAAGCAAAAGCCTGAAAGGAGGCCATTCAAAGAAAATCTTAAGGAAGACCAGAGGTATAGCAAGGAGAGCAAAGATTGACATGACACCTAAAAAGTTAATCGACTACAAGGATCAACTAACACAAAAGATCAAGGCTAAGGGTGCAAGATTAAGAAGGTATAACGAAAACACCAAACGGAAGGAACAAAACAGTGAATTCAACTCCAACAGAAGAAGGTTGCTCCGTCAATTGGAACACAAAGAAGAACACCAGGATGTATCCGGCTTGGACAAGTTCGAGGAATTTTAGGGAGGTGTTTGAGCCGAAGAGAAGAAGTATAACAAGACTGCAACATGGTTGGACGGTGTGGTTTGGGACCGATGGGAGTGCAAGATAGAGCGGAATTCTCAGCTGATGACGTGACTAGGTGTATCAGGTGAACGCATAACTGGAAGACACCAGGACCATGGAATCCACAACTTCTGGATCAAGACTTTTTCATCTACCCAAAGGTACCTCGCCTATTCATTCAGAAGAGCTCTGGGAGATCCTACAGGTATCCCTGACTACCTCTCCGATGGAAGTACCTTCTTACTCTTCAACAAATGAGACAAGGCGGATCCCAGGAACTATAGGCCCATCGCATGCTTGTCGACATTCTGCAAGCTCTTCATAGTTTTAATCAACGAGAAGACCTACAAGCACTGCGTAAACAACAACGTATTGGGGACTGAGCGGAAGAGATGCGAGAGAGATTCTTTGGGATGCAAACAGCAACTTACCATCGACGCCATGGTTCTCAAGCCGGTGCATAGGAAGAAACATAATCCTCACGCCTGCTACATTGATTACGCGAAGGCTTTCGATTCGGTACCCCAAGACTGGTTCGTTAAAGTTCTGGAAATTAACAAGATTGACCCAAAGATAAGACAAAGCTTACAATATCTCATGGCATCATGAAAGACCAGCTTATGGATGAACGGCTAGGATGTAGGATATCAGAATCAACGACTGGACCATGCAATGCTAAAGAGGAACCACTTATAGATGTTATCCAAAGAGCCATCAAGATCACCAGCCACACTGTCACACGTTTATAAAGAGTACGAAATAAAGGGGACCAAGATTGACTCTTGAAAGACTCCGGATGTTGGACAAAACATCTCAGAAATACAACTATTATACTGTGTGGTCTCTCAGATATGATTACATCAGCATTAACAGTGGAGAGAATCCAAATTGAAACCTCAGCTTAGATAGCAAAGCACTTTGATCAACTCGAATGAACTCTTCGGAGAAATCCGTGTAGATCACATGCAATTGACTCCTAATAGTAAAAGATTCCACAGCCCTGTCAACCAAGTGCACCAGATTAGTGCTTGTAAATTTTCCCTTTACAAACACTTGCTAAAAAGGTGTTATCAAATGCCTGGTCTGACCCTGAATCAGTCCATGCAGGATACCCTCGTACAACTTAGTTACACCCGAAAAAATTGCTAATGGTGTGTAATTTGTTAAATCACCTCTTTCTCATGACTCAAAAGCCGGTATAACATTAGTTTGTTTCAGATAAAGACTTATTAAACAGCACTAGAAGAGGATAGAGAAACAAACCCTTGCAACTCTTCAACACAGAAAGGGACGACATCAGGCCTAACACTCTTTTTTTCGTTTCAGCCTCATTAATCAAGTCAACAGAGACAACATCAGATTCAACGTGTTTTTCCACACCTTTTATGAAATTTAGATAAACATTTTAAAATATTTGAGAAACACATCAACACATTGTTTGGGATTCTGCGATTCCTTTCCTTAGTCTTTCAGTCAGTTATAATTTCATGCGCAAACCAAATCCAACGTTTGGTATATTTTTTTCGTAAAATGCAGAGAAATCACTGCCTACATCATTCATAACATCAAGGAACGATCAATCAACGGCACTCATCACCCGATAAAGAATATCGAAACTAGTCTTCCGATTTATTTATCGTAAAAGAAAGTCGTGTTAAATATTTTAATGAAGTAATTAGACTTAGATAAGTTTATTTCAATTCGATATTTGCTATCATCATTGTCGTAAATATAAATGAAAATAACATAAAATTATAATTTAATTTACCTACAGACTAGCAGAATGTCAGCCATTTTTTGTTTTGTTTCCCATTTTTTTGCAAAATAAAAACTAGCTCGTGAACCAAGAGAAATTGACTGTTAATTGATAATTAACTAACTACAGTTGCGTCGACAAACAGTGATCTCTTAACTTCGACGTACTCTTGTTTTTGTATAACAATGAATAAACAAAACACTTTCTCTATTATATCACAATATCTTTAATAATAATTAGTTTTAAATAATCGAGATGATTTTGTTTATTGTCAATTTCAATGTGTTAGTTTCATTTATGTTATTTCACTTCGATAATACAATACATGTATATTTTTTATTATCTCCCAGCACGAAATCACACGTTGTGTCATTTGTTCTTCAGTTGCCAATGAAATTCTTTTTCATTATTTCAGTATTTGAAACATCTATCTGTTCCATTCTGTTATGTAAATATTGTTCTCACTATTTTTGACAATATAACAATATAAGCAAAAAAAAAGTGAGACAAAAACTCTCTATTTATTTAAAAGTTAATATAAATAGTATTTTTTCTTAGATTTTGTAAGCAATGATTACATTGACATCATTTTTGAAAAAGCTTACTATACAAACAACTATTTTTTGATAACATTAAAAATCATACGTAATATGCGAAAACGGAATTTATATTCTGAATCAGCAGACTAAAGCTTATAAAAGTCGTCTACTAGTGGCCAAAAACCTGAAGAAACTGAAACCTGAAATTCATACGTTAAAAGCTTTTAGAAATACAGAATTTTATAAAGCAAAACAATTATTACTTTGAAGATTATAGAACTATGATTTATGTGACATAAATGACTACATATTTTTTTACATCTTTACTTCTATGGCGGAGCAGTAAAACTAAACATTAACACTTTGATGCATTTATACAACGTAGAAAATAATGGTTTTATTCTATACCAATAGTAATGAATTATTACCTACTAAAATCATTTGTCATCTTGTATAAGAAAACCTCCTAGAAGCTTTTGTTTCAAAAGTATCGATCTCACATTAATTTAATTTTTTAATTTATTAATCACCAAAATAAAAACACATCATTAACATTAAAATGAAAAAAAGAAGGTTTCAGTTATATACAGTATTTTTAGTTCTATGTGTAGAAGCTCGTATAGCTACAACTGTAAAATGCTTATAGGCACTTTATTAGAAATCAGTATAATAAAATTTAATTTTAAAGTTCAAAGTGTTAATTCAACAAAAAAGTTTCGTTTGATACAAACATTTATAACGGTAGCTTTCTATTTACATATCATTGACACTTGTATACTAATTATTGTCCTCGGAGTAACAACTGTTGTACACTTTTACGACGTGAGTTTAGTTATTTGAAATATTTTATAAAATAACGTTGTCTCAAAATAGAAGAAGAGCATTCAACTCTCATTATTTCATTTCCTTTTAATTTTTGCATTGCCCAATTTATAATAATCTTTGAAAATGTGTATGTTTTTCTGGAATTACATTGCGTTGAAAGAACCCGTCTGTAAGCAGATGTGCAATGAAATGGGGTTGAATTAAGTGCACGAGCATGTTAATTACCGTGGATTGAAGGCCATTTCGCTAATAAGCACATCGTTAGGGAATCGCCTCCGAACCAGCTCGGCTCCGTTAATTATCGGGACTACTTCGTCTACTTGAACTTGGTGATTTTAATAATAAGACTGTGCGCAACAACAACGAAAGCACTGTTTTAAACTGCGACATAAATTTATGTAAATCTCCGAACCTGAAATCAGCCGTCACTTCACGTTTGATTGACATTTAAATTTATAAATTACAAAACCAAATTACTTCGCTGACTTCACTCGCTTGTCTTACACTCGAGTACAAGAAATATGTTATTGACATTCACGATCCAGTTTTAAGTTTTGTTTTTCTTTTGCGGTCATAGAGACTTTAATAGTTGTGTATGAAGAAACCGGTATCTTATGGATGGACAAGACGAGATATCGGTTCCTGAAAATGAAATAACTTACTCGGATTTGCGTGGTATACGCCAATTTACAGATAGTTCCTTGCTCTTTAATTAAGTATAATTACTAAAGCTACTTTAAATGAAAAAAGTATATTTATTTTCACCACGTTTTTCGGTAAACTTTTAACACACATACAACGCAACGTATTTTTAAGAAGTATATTTAAAATATTACTTTAATAATTGTTTAAAAAAATCTGTACACATATTTCTAGGTTTACACCACTAGCTAAAGTAGGTTACATGAAGTAAAAATATCTTTCGAATTTTATAACTAAATTAAAACTAATAATAATAAAAGAATTAAGTTAAAATTTGCATTATTTTTATGTTCATAACTAAATATTAAGTATTGTCTCCAATCGTAAAGTATCACATTTTATTTTTACATCGGCATTCGTTCCGCACGTCAACTGAAGCGGCGCATCTGTGGAATAAGCTATAATACGAAGACGACTATCTGTACATAAATATGAATATGTTAATTATTTGAAAACATAAACGTCGGATACAATAATATTAAGCAGATTTGATGTACTAATTGTACGGTAAAGTAGATGGTTGTGTCAAACCTTCTTCCACAGAGAGATTATGTCAGGAGCGGGATAAATATGAATAAAACGCTCACAATCATATGTGCATCTAAATCTGGTACCAGTTTTTTACATAAAAAGGCATATGTCTCACTAGAGGAAGGGATTTGTCAGGTGAAATTTTCTGTTTAACTAAAGCTTTCGTTCCATACGAAATGAGCAACGTTAATAGATTTTAAGTTATTAAACCGATTTCATCGTAACGTTCTCCGTTTAAAAGGATTATTTCCATAAATATGTTACAGTATTTTAGGCTCTTAGTATGCAGCAAGTAAATATTTTCTTAATAAGGTATGGTTATTATTATAAATTAGAGGAAGATGTTTTTGTATATATGCGAGTATTTTTTAGAAAAGTGCTAACATTTTCTATGAAATACTATGAAATTATCATGCAGCTATTTACAAAAAAAAATATTACCATATATATGGATAGTAATTCAAAATTCAATGAAAACCCACCGAATTATGAAGGGATTGCTGAAAATAGAAGAAATAATAAGTTTTTTAAACTATATTGACTAATAAATAGTTGATATTAAATAAATAGAATCTAAGCTTCTATATTTGATAACACTACAAGTACATTGTGGTCCATGGTCATTAGACGTCTATTAATTTTTAAAGTATGCCTTTCAAGAAAAGTGGCCAGGTCCTATCGGTAAATGGCATTTTTTTACTAAAGCTGATCCATGCATTACATCTTACGTACATTAATAGGACAGTGAAACATAGAATAATTTTCTACAAATAATTTTGTTGTCTTTAAAGTATACTAATAAAAAATATGAAAATTGTCGTCAATATAATTTTTTTTTATTATATAATATATATTTTTTTATATTACAGAAAGCCTTTTTATTAAAATTCGCCTATAATTTCTGTACTTAATATATGTTGTAAAAAACCTTCATTTAGAACTTCTTTTAATTTTAAGTTTTGGCATTTAGAATTCACCTATATTGTGGTTGCATGCTGCATTTCTATAGATTGCCTTATTTCCTTAAATTTAATTGGTTCTATGTTTGCGTTTTTCAACAGATGATTATGAATATTTTGGCTTTTAGAAAGAGCAAAAATTTTATCTGTCTATATTTTGTTCGTTTATTACGAGTAGTATTTTTCTTGGCATCTTTTTTTCTCTTATTCGACATCAAATCTAGGAACTCCCTTCTCGATATCATTTTGCACAGATACATAAGAAAATTATAATGGGTGGAAGACTTTGTTCGCGTTAAAGTACACAACATAGGCGCAACATAGTGAATACGAAACAATCAAAGATAATTGATATACAATTAGAAGGCGGACACTGCACAAAAAACGTGAATAGCTCAATATGTTTAATAGTTTAAACAACAATAAGGCTTGTAACTATTAAAGCTGTTGGTCCAGGCCAAATAGAAAAAAATGTTTTAGTATTACAGCGGTTTTGTTCGTTCGAACATACGAACGAGTTGAGCCTTCGAACCTTTGCCATACGGCATAAGAATAAATATTTTAACGAAAATGCAGATATTTGAAATTATATTTATTCAATTATTCAATATGCATAATACGTCAAATTGATTTATAATAAGTTCATGCTGTTTATTATTTTTATAATACACATTTTATAGAAACATTCATAAGACAACTGCTAAATCTTTTTTTGTGTGTAGTAGTTTTTTCTATAGAACAAAGAAAAAACGTGTTTATTATAAAATATATTTTATTTTCTATGTCATTTACGTTTAACAATAAATCGTAATAATATTCATTATATTACAGCTGGATTAATGGAAATAAAAAAAAAAATTATGTATATTTTGTTTCTCCAAGAAGAATGATAAAGTAGACAAAAATACAATTAACATATTGTGGACATTTTTATGTTATATTATGTATAACAATTATTGTAATATATGAAATAGCAAAAAAGTTAAAAAAAGTATTTTGTGCCAAACAAAAATTTTAATTTAAAATTTGTAACATTTTATGCAACTTAAATTATTTAAATTATTGTTAATTGTCACGAGTAAATGATGCTGTAAGTGCAAAAGTTCGTTATTTTTTATTATAATTTTTTTAAATTTTCAATATACAGTTGAAAGAACCGAGAAGTTTGATTTATTTAGAAAGGATATAAATATTATTTACAAGTTAATAATATCTGTAGAGATACAAGAGATGCTTGTTCCGAAGAAAAAGGAGAGTATACATTTATAATGGAGTATTTATCAATTATATTTTTTTATGATTTAAAATTAATACTGTTTATTCTGCTAGCAAAGAAAATATTGAACAAATGGTTTATATTATTTTATTTTAAGGGTTTCAAGAAGAAGGTAACTAATTTCTTTTACAACCTATATGAAGATATAGTTAGCACGAGTACACATTGAAGAAGAAGGTATGAGTATAACTGAAACAATGTTTACAATATTCACTTATTGCATAGCCAGCATAGCAGCAGAGGATCTATAAGATAAGCTTAAGTTTAAAAATTAATACATAAGAAACAACCATTTTCTGAGTCAATAGTTCTTCGTATTTTTCTCCACAAAATAGACAAAACATTTCCTTGTGAATGCTGTTTCACATTTTTATTATTATTATTTCCTTCATAATTTTCTTTGCCCTTTTTTGTTTTCCCTTCTCTTTCCCGTTAACTTTCCTTTGCCTTTATTTTCCTTAAATTCTAATTTTGTTTTCTTCTTCTGCTTTTTCTCTTCAAGCATTGCTTTGAACGAAGTACTGGTAAGGATCTCTAACTTCTGACAACTACCTTTTCGCTTTTTTATACATAGAAGTTACTTTTGGAGAAGGAAGTATTCTCTTTGGAGATATCATGTACGAAGTAGATAGCTGTTCTAAAGTAAAGCAATCGATATGGGATACATTACGCTCTTCTTTAACCCGTGATGCTCTTATTTCTGTGATTATTTCTTCCTCATTAATAACATCTTTTCATGACTGAATTTTCAGCTGTATCTGTGTCGACATTTTCAGTGGCTGGTCCGTTTCCATAAACAAAGACCGGAACAAAATCCAAATCAGTCAACAAATGATACTGGTCGCTCTGCAGTTCGTCTTGTTTTCTGGATAAATATTTTCAACCAATTGTTAAATATAATATTTGTTATCCAGTCAAAACACCTGACTTAAGAGCAATTTGGTGATCAGTCCAAAAGACTTCATTTATCGCTTTCTGCATCGCTTCCTCCGTCCACAATCCTCTGTTTGTCCTTATTTTACATTTATAGATCATCTAGTAAGAAAAATTTATTACCAATGCAAGACGAAAATGTTTCCATTTTGCCGGGTACGACGTTTGTTCAACAGAACGTGGGCAGATATTATTAATTTCTATAATTCTATATATATAATTCTAATAATAAGAGTG
>JAUIMW010001043.1:0-13946 GCA_033557785.1 Enochrus cinctus
GGAGGACAGGATCCGCGAGAAAGTGGGAACAAAACTTTCAATAAATCTTGACATGAATAATTGTATGGTGACACCTTGTCGACGACTCCAGCAAGTGTGAGTTTGCGAAAAACGATGCGCGAAATTGGACGTAAAATTTATGTTACAATGTAAAAAGATGTTTAATGAAATAACTAAAAATGATAAATACAGCGCTATCGTACATACAAAAAATATATATTATAATTTCTAATTTCTCTCTAATGCAGTTTGGTAAGATTCCCATTACAAGGGGACAAAAAAAACTAAAAAAGCAAGATGGGCATGGGTGAGTGGAGGATTGGTTTGGTTGATGGAGTGGAAAAGGAAAATACTTAAATTGGCTACCTGGAATGTCAGAAGCATAGCAGGGAAAAAGGTAGAGCTTAGACGAGTTTAACAAAGTATGTATAGATATAATAAGAATAACAGAAACAAAAAGGAAAAGACAGGAATTGATTGAAATGGAAAATGGTGATACATTTATATAAAATGGGCCGGATGAGGAAAGGCGAGCGTGGGTGAGAGCAGGGGTGGGATATCTAATTGCAAAAGATTTGGCAGCTAGTATACAAAAATGGAAGGCATATAATGAAAGAATATTGGTTGTAGAGCTGAAGACACCTAATGAGCAGTATATATGACCCTAATGAAAATGATGCTAAGGTGAACAAAATTTTGGTTTGAGCTAGTTGATATAACGCAAGCCTTCCGAGGTATATTATACATTGCTGGTGACTTGAACGGAAGAGTGGGGAAACGAGGCAATAGAAACATAAAAACAATAATGATCTAATAGTAACTAATATGTTTACCAACACACGAATGTACATATGTATACAGGAGAAGTTGCAAGTAGAAACGAAAGATTCATAATCGATTATATAATAACAAACAGAAATAATAGAAGAATGGTTACCGAAGAGTCAAACGTGGACCTGAGATATTCAGCGACCACTTCATGCTTATAGAAAAATTGGCAATAGATATACCTGAGAGTACTAGGAGAAAGCAAAATACAAAAGTAGAGTTTTGGACAATAAAAACACACATAACTAAACAATCAGTTAACAAGTAATCAGGACAAAACAAATATCAAGAATAAAATGAGAAATGAAAGTTATGAAAGAGCTCGAAAAATCAAATATTTGACAATATTGAGAACCATTTAATAATACAACAACAGAAATAGCAGTAGAAGCATGCGGAACCAGCAAGAAGACAAATAGTAGAAAACAGACAGTATGGTGGAATGGAAAGCATGCCTAAATAATATAAACAACGTGGTATGCAATAGATATAAATAACAAAGCTAAAACACTTAATACTGAAAGATTGAACATGGGCAGAGTTTGGAAAAAAAACCTTGAAAAGAACAGTAAACATAGCCAAAAATTGTTTTATAACACTCTGAAGATGCTAAGAAACAATAAGAAGCCAGAGAACAATAAGGATTAAAAGTAAAGAAGGTAAAATTATTGAAGATGATAATGATATTAAGGATAGATGGAGGGCGTGCTTTGAAGAATTTCTTAATTCAATTCAAACAGAAACAAATAAAGAATAGATAAAGTGGCAGACAATAGTTGACCCGAAGGCAGTGAAAGACACATAAATGATCAAATAACTCTACAAGAAATGAGAGAGGCTATCAACAATGTAAAAAATGGGAAAACGCCCGACCACGACAAAATTAAGATTTGGAAAGAAAGGGCGATACCTAAAGAATGGGAAGTAGCAGTCATCCTGCCAATACACAAAAAGGACGATACCAAGAACTGGCCTAATTATAAGGGCATCTCACTCCTGAGTGGACAAAGTAATAAAGGAATGCCAGAAGTATGTCAAAAAACTAACAGATACCTTCAGGGCATAAAGATATTAGAATGCGTCTTTGCTAGCGATGTGACCATTTTTGCTGCAAACGAAAATGACCTGCAGTATAACTTCAACATCTGGAACGAAGTTTTAAGAAAACACAGAATCAACACGGACAAAAAGTGATGGTAATAGCAAAGGAACCAACTAAAGTGAACATTCGAAGAGACAGGAAGACAGGATATAGATCTCCATAAAAGAATCCTAACATACGGATGTGAATCAACAGAATAAGAAGACAAGGAAAATATGACTTTTTCATCATCATCAAAACCAACTGCACGAAAAGACATGATCGAATCGATAGCTTGGCGTAAATTACGACTACAGAAATCAAGATCAGGCGAAGCTGTAGGGACATCTTGTATATTTGCAAAAGGAGCAAACGCTGCAGGATCAATTGTAGAAGACGAATATTTAATCTGTTGACTTCACGCCAAATAGACTTAGAATCATCAACCACAAGAATGCTCTCTTCTCACGCCTGACCGAAGCCATAACAAAATTGAGGAGGGCCTTATAGTAATCCCAAGACTGTGCATCTCTGAGCGACATTATGAATGTGATATTCGGAGTAATCCATGGGGTTGCCGGTCTCAAGCCATAACCAACTTTGAGAGGTGCATAACAATAAAAAAGAAGCAGCAAATGATAACTAATTTTTTGAATCAGTGGAAAAAATTAGAATCTTATTTGATACTATAAAATGGCCAATTAAGACCATGGAAAATTTTCATTGTAGAACCACCAAAGAGCCTGAAAAACAAAGTAACCAGTTCCTTCTTTAAAGTTTTTAATTTATTCCAATAAGGGTGTTTGATAATACTACACTACGTGCGTTGATTTTATTGATTAGTAGACAAGCAAACAAAAATACCTTTGCAGAAACGAGAGTACATTGTTATTGAAACCTTAGATTCATGTAATTTAATTAAATATGGGCATAACCTGAAACTAAACAAAAGTTTTTTTTTAAATTTGTGAGTAAAACCAGTAAATCCGTCAGCATGATTTATTCGAACACACATTTAATTAAAAGATGATGCAGATAATACATTTCAAATAGCTTTACTTATCAACGTAGAAATATTAGGCAGGCACCTGAATCTTTTTTATTTTTGGTATGTAAGTTTACGCACACTATAAATACACGCGTGAATATATCTTCCGTCCAGATATACTACTGGATATTAATGTTCCATGCCTGAAAAATACGTAGTAATTTGACACTTGAAGGTAGTGTGTATAGCGCCTGGCTGACATTGACTGATCACGTATCAATTTCAATACGGAATGCGCTGTCATAATTTATAAATGATTTTTAAACTTTTTTATCAAACAGATTTCGCTGCACAAAGAACGAAGAATTTATATTTACATTTGTCGTGCGCTATTAGCAGCTAGGTGAGGATTTTTTGATTGACGACCCGTTTGACCCAGTTGGATCTTAAGGAATAGCTTTTTGAATCAATCTTTTTCTCATTTGATAATTTAAGAAGTATGTCGGATTCGACCTTGATTTACCTATAAGGTTGTGTATTCACAAAAGTTAAAATCTATAAATATAAAAGTTACAAAATGCATGTCTAAGATTTATTTATGATATGCATGAGCTTATGTAATGACATCGTTAATGTATTATTTTGAAGGGGATCTAGCTTCTTAATCAAGTTAATGACTGTGTCGCAAAGGCACTCGACCTGTAAATACAGCAGAAGGGCAAGAAATAGCCTAACATTAGAAATGACCACTTAAGTTAACCCGCGTGCCCTCTTCCTCGAGCTCAGTGACCGAGACGATAGCGCAAGGTGCAGCATAACCCACTTGATCCACGTTTAACGCCCTGACTCCTTCGGCTCGTTGGATGACTTCCGATTCGTGGCACCTTGGGCACTCTTGCTCGTTCGACCTGCACGCTTCCTTCCGTTAATTCTTAAAGACAATTTAACTAAAGAATTACAAATTATCTAAAGCAATGAAGAAGAAAAATATTTGAACGTTCAATTCTCGAAGACCGTTACCTCCAATGAACCCTGTTAATTTGAAGTCGAAAGAAAATCGTCGAGACTGAGGCAAGAGCACATTAAAAGTAATAACTTGTGCCAAAAATGGAAGATGTGCCTTACGCGAAACTTTTTACGGGCACATAAAATAAGACAATGGCTATACAATATTCAGAAGGTTTAATGTCTGACCTCGCAAAATTCATGACCTTGTAACAACTGCGACCTACCTTATTGGATACGTGACAGAACATAGCAAGTTCTTTAAGTATTTATTTTAAAGCTTTTTAAGCTCCGCGAGCTTTAATACTCAGGCGCGGCTGAAAGGCGAACGATTCTTCGCAAAAACCCTTTGGTTCTGTTCATACTATACACCTGATTCATAGCCAATCCGCAAACAAACTTAACCATGGGAATTTTCGTGAGAACCTACACCCAGCGAGTTCAAACAAACATACAAACCGAACAGCAGGTGCTTCCTACAGACGGTAATGTACCAGCCAGCCAGTCGGCCAGAGAAACCCATTAATGCAACTCATAACAAACATATATTTCTCTACAATCATTAATAGATGTAGTTTCCCACCCACCCAACGCGGCTACCTGCTATTTTAATAATAATATAAAATTAACAGTACTTAAACCTAAGCGTTTAATTTTCTTCGCTTCGGAACAGGTAGTTGGTACTTATAGCCGGTACTTCATATAAATAAATAGTTGCCGAGTGTTCACATGTAGAAACGCTGCCTGGACAAATGAGGCGTACATATAAAATTGGCGCCTCTGGTAAGATCTATGAAAATTACTTTTAATGTATTCTTAGGCAAGAGCTATTCTTTTAAACCAATTTAATTTCTAGTGGGCTTTGCAATTGGCAAATGTTTCCAGCCTTATCAATAGCAACACTGTTAATAGGAACTATTCCTAAATTGAGATTTTCAACATCCAACAAAAATTAACCACAGCAATAATTCAAACAATGGACCACCCTTTTTTAAACACCACCTGAATTATTGCCAACAGGCTCAAATGAAAACATTTTTATTGATACTGGTACCTGAATGAGTTGTTTCATTGAAATTAATTACAATTATCCTCGTCAGTTAATTATTGTGGCGTGTGGGCCACCATATTGAGCTGCTGTTTGTTACGCGCTACTAAGTTGGCATCCCCGTTTAAACCGGAAACAGTGAACGTCCGCACGAGCCATCTAATTGTTGACCGAATGCCAGGCTTCCTCATGTTTAAAAGTCCTGTTTATATTTGCACTTATTTACATGGTAAACAGTCTTGTTTGTAGTTACCATTAACGTACTTGTATACTCATTATAAATCAACTGAAAAATTAAATGCATTTTTATATAAATTCGTTTTCTCTCAGATTTCCTCAGATATCGTTGATCGTGAAGTACTTCACAAACTTGAAAATCATCAAAATTAAATAGAAGTGTGGTTCACGATAATGCCCCCTGTCATTTGTATATAATTCAGCTAACGATCAAAATCCACCTGTAATAACGTGTTCAAGTGGCAACCTGCGGCATTGATAATGATAATGTACAACCGTTTTAACCACTCTCTGGCCGTTGAGGAATGCACCTTACGAAGATCCAAAGACATACGGGTAAGTGCTTCACCTGTGCCCGCATCTTAGATTAACGCTTCTGACAATGCCCCAGTGACAAGAACGTTTTACATCTCGACGGCGATGTACCCATTAGTCCCAACCAAACACAGATAAAGCACCTGAAGATACTTCTCCTCTTCACCGAGACAATAGCGAAACGTGATACCCGTTCGAAAATTTTCTTATAAAAAGAACACCTGTTAAAGACTGATTTAGGCGGATGTCTGAAAATGCAGAATTCCCATAAAAAGCACGAAGAGACCACTTACAGCAATCGAGAACCGCAATAACCGCGCTGAGAGAAAGCATTTTTCGTTTTAATTTCTTCATTAAATAAGAAATTTGACGTGTAAGTGGACGTTTATGATATAAAACGGCAATAAACAGGGCCTGAAAATAATTAAGGTCGACTTCTTGAACGCACGACATCGTAATTCGCAATTTCCCCATGATGCGGAAGATGTGGATGGTGGACAGGATTAAGCAACCTTAAATGCAGTAAGGACCTGCATGCCGGCCCGTACGTTTCATTAGTACAGTACGTCACGTACTAAATTAAACACGAATCGCGCATATCGTTAAGAAAGGCCCTGCCCGTAACGTAAGAGATGACCACTTAACCTAACAGGTACATTTATGTATTACATAAGTAACCATTAGTTTCCGTAACAACCTAACAGCACAATGAAAACAATCGTGAATGGTTTCTCTCTGCGTTTTTTATTGTTTTGCGGAGGTACGAGGAGATACTTTATTTTATTTATTTTTAAATGATGTCTTTACTCTTGATATTATTTCGCTCTTATGTCTGAATTTCTAATGTTATTCAAGGTTCTTCTAGGGTTCTTTATTTTCATTGCTTCGATTCTTCTTTTACAATTTCTATTTAGTATCCAAAACTAGAATCCATAAACCCGTCTATAGCTAGATTTGTACATCTTCAGATTGGTGTTCCTTCATATTTTTTGTTTTTTTTTTAACCTTTTCTGTCTCTCTCCCCTTTTAACTTAGTCAACAGTGTTTTTCAAGTTTTCTTGTCTTATCAGAAAATAATCAATAAAGTACTTCTCTCCTTTACTTTTTTGCTCTTGTCATATGTGGAAAGAAATAGTCCAGAATATTGAGACCACCGGTGATAAAATTCCGAAAATATAAACTTATTGATTTCTACCAACTACCTCCGTCTCGCTCCGATGTGATGTGTTATATAGTTGGTGCAAGTTCTCGTAAATTCGCAATCTAGTATTTCTAGATTTTCGATTTGTTTCTATTGCGTTCTTTTTCAGTTTTTGGACGGAAATCGTTCGTTACATTGCCCCTTCCTTAGGCCTAAATTGTCTCGATCAGCAATCCGTTTTGTGGTCAATGGGCAACCTCATGTCCCGACCGAACAACATCCTCGATGGACTCACTTTCGTGATCTCGTTACGATCGATACGCCATCATGAACAGGTCCAAATACTATTGTTGGTTGGTGCAGACCTTCTTCGCCAAGTGCTTAGTGATAGTCCTGTTCATCCGCTCAACCATGCCATCAGCTTAGGGATGTAAAGGCGTTGTCCTCGTTTTGTTGTGACTCGAAGTTCTTCCCCTGATCGGAATGAAGCTCCATTGGTACTCCATATCGGCATATTCAGTTTTTGACAAGAGCATCGGCAACTGCCGCAGTTTCTTTATTCGGAAGACGAATGCTTCTGGCCATTTGGTGAAATAGTCCATTACCGCCATGATGAATTTGTTGCCTTGATCGCTCTCTGGAAACGATCCTGCTATATCCATAGCGATTCGCTCGAAGGAGCTTCCCACATTGTACTTCCTCATGGGGGCTCTTGGAGTTCTCGGAGTTTGCTCTGGCGCACGTCTCGCATTTTCTGCACCAGCTAGTGACGTCGTCCTTCCAATTCACCCAATAGTAGCGTTCCCTCAACTTGTCCAAGGTCTTCTTAACACCTAGATGACCTCCAGTAGTCCCGTCATGAACCTCCCTCATGACCTCACTCCGTCTAGTCTTGGGAACCACCAACTGTTTGGTCACGTCACTTCCGTCCTGGCTCTCGAGATTTCTCTTCAAAAGCCCATCTTCTACCATCAAGGAATCCCATTGCGCTCAATAGTTCTTCACACTCCTGGGCATATCAGATATTTCAGCCCATTCAGGACGCCACCCATCAAGTTTCCATTCGTATATGGGTCCAATCTCTCGATCACTCCCCTGGTCTTCGCCAAAACCCTCCATATCCACTATGGTCGGCCTCAGTTCCACTTGTGCCAGCTGCAAGACTTCTTCCTCCTCGAAACTTTGGCAGTGCTTACAGTCATCAGGACATGGTCTTCTCAAAAGAGCATCAGCATTCCGACGAGCGGCACCACGACGATGTCTTGACCTCAGGCTGCTTGAAATTCATCAACCATGTCAGGGCTGCATGGTCGGTCTTAACTACTGCCAAAAGTTCCCTCCTGGTCACGCAGTAGTTCCTCTTTGGCTGGGATATAGTCTTGCTGAAACATCCGATGACTCTTTCTTGTCGATCTTGAATTTGGGAAAGTACGCCACCTATTCCCACATTGCTTGCGTCTGTATCCACGATGAACTGCCCCTCTGGTCGTGGATAACTCAAAATGGTTGCGCCTACCAGTTCTTCCTTGAGGCGATTGAAAGCCTCCTGGCACTCCCTGGTCCACTGTAACTTGACCGCATCTTCTGTTAACTTATGCAGTTAATAACTATGCAGAGTTTGGCGATGTTGGCAAATCCGATTACCAACCTCCGGTAGCAGGTACAAACACCCAAGAAGCGTCTGACATCATGCTTGTTCTTTGGAACTGGCCACTCCTTCACTACTGAGATTTTGTCTAGGTTGGTAGACACTCCCTGCCTGGAAACAACATGACCCAGGTACTTCACTTGCTTCTGGAACAGCTTGCATTTGGAAGCACTCAGTTTCAGGTGAGCATTTCGTAGTCTTTGGAAAATTCAAATGTTCGTCGAAGTTCTTGCCGACAACTATCACATCATCCAGATAAACCAGGCACGTCTTCCACGTTAAGCCTTTCAGCACCAAGTCCATCAACCTCTCAAATGTTGCGGGTGCATTGCACAATCCGAAAGGCATTACCGTAAATGGCTACAAGCCATTGCCTGCAGAGAACGCAGTCTTTTCTTTATCCTCTGGATGGACTTCAACTTGCCAGTAACTGTTTCTCAGGTCCAAAGTAGAGAACCACCCTGCTCCGGCCGAGGTATCCAGGGTATCGTCAATCCGGGGTAAAGGGTAACAGTCCTTCTTGGTGACTTCGTTTAGGTGCTTCGTGGATAACGAGCTCTGATGTGCCCTTCCTTCTTGCAGAAGAAGCAAATGATCGGTGCCGAGCGAATTTCTTGGATGGTATCTTCAGCTTCTTCTGCGGTTAGCTCCCTTATCTTATGAAATGGACGAAGAAACTTTTGGACCGCCTCGTAGTTCAAGGTAATTCCAACAGCTTCCCAATAGTTCTTCTTACCCGCCGTCTGCACCGCGAGTGCCATGTTCGGGTCGTCTAAGCGTGACACAAACACTTAAAGGAGCATCCTATTCAAGGCGACCTCAGGCAGATCTCCATGGGCCAGTTTGAACTCTTGAATGATCTCCTTGCTCCTCTTCTTTAGGTTCTGGAATTGTGTTATGTAAACAGGCTGTAAATGCTCATCTCCATATCGAGCATTTATAGCATGCAGGTCTTCGTAACTTGCGAAATTTAGCGTTTGCACAATACCCATGGCTTCACCTTGCAGAGCCACCATTAAGCTAGTAAATTTATCTTGCATGATCCAGCCGTTATGTTCCGCAACTTGCTCGAAGACCTTCTTGTAGATGGTCCAGTTGACATCAATTTTCGGAACCTTTACTTCCTGTACGCCGGAGCCCGCTGCGGTGCCCGATTACAGACCAGAAACTTGAAGCTGCGAAACTTTCTATCAATTTCGGTGATTCTCCTCACTAGATAATCCTCCTGTTGGTCCAGCACGTTCTAGGAGGTTCTGTTGATCTTCTATTCTCCCTTCAAGAACACCGATTTTATTTTCTAGAATCTTTTCTTGTTTTGCCATTGTTTCTTCTAGAAGCTTCTGTTGGCTGTCGATTTTATCTTCTAAAAGCTTCTGGGCGGCCTTCTGTTCTTCCAGTTTCTCTTCTAGAAGTTTCTGCTGGCCGTCGATCTTATCTTCTAGCCGTCGATTTTATTTTCTTTTAGTTTATTCTGTTCTTTCATTTTATTTTCTAGAACTATATGCGCGGCTTTGTGTTCCACCATTATAGTTTGCGCAGCATCGCCATGACAGGGTCTATGACTTTTCTGCTGTAGGCGGGACCTCTTGTTTTTCTTTCTTTGGTGGAGCCATTTTTACACTACACGATATGATTTTTTCAACCTCACACCTGACACTAAATGTTACGTTCGTAGGGTTAATAAAAGAGTTTATTTAAATAAAATTTATATTTAAAACTATTTACATTAATTATTTCCAATCAATAAACTAAATGAAATTATTTTCTATTTATAATAAACACGGCCGGTAAATATTTATAAGGCTTCTTTCGTCGCTTTCCGAGCTCACTTCCTAACTCTATACGACTGTCGCTCCGATGTGATGCGCTGTATAGTTGGTGCAAGTTTTCGTAAATTCGCAATCTAGAATTTCTAGATTTTCTGTTTGTTTCTATTGCAGAACCACAGCAGTATTTCTAAAGGCTACTGCGCAAAGAGAAGAGGCGAAATCCAATTTCAGAAGAATATTAAATTGACTTTGGTAATAACGAAACTGTTCAGCAAAGATTTTCTATAAAGTCTTATATAGACGTGCAGAAAGAGACGTTCATGTGTAACAGAGAAAAAAGTAGACTTGCAAAAATGGTTAGATAAAAATGGACGGAACGGAAACACAAGAGAACACGAAATAGGACATCGGGAAACAGGGCGCAACAGCCATAGATTATGGCATAATAAACGAGAGAGCAAGAACAGAAATTAAGGCCTCTGAGGTAATAAGTTGTAATGTTGATAATTCGGATCATCAATCTACAGTGGTCAGGATTGATTGGAAATAGAATATGGAAAGTTTCACAAATCGGAAACTAATTAGGAGAAGCGAAAGCGTAACTGAATATAAGAATAATACAAGCGCAGAACTGAAGAGAACCAGTTATTATTGAAACAACATAAACTATATAATCAAAAGATCGATAACACCAAGAAACGTAAAGATTAAAATAGATAATTCGAGATAAGTTATTCCGTGGAATAAAGAGTGCACAAAATGTAAGATACGACTAAAGAACAATAGGATACTATGGAGACAAGACGAAGCAGTATTAGAAGAAGTGAATATAACAAAAGATCATTACGGAACGAAATTGATACATGAAAATAAAACAGAGCAAAAATAATATAACAATGATTGAATTGGATAAGACTACTGGGTAGAGAAAGAAACAGGCAGAGACATAATAACCACAGAAGATGGCTACGCATCCAACGTGACGAGAGAAAAATTACTCGCTCAACCTCCTCCAGACTATCAGCACGAAAAGAACCCAAGTATATGTTCTATCTAACAATAACTTAAGATTTACTGAAACAGTTTAATCTTGAGGAACATTAACAAAATTTGTATTTAACATATCAGATTCGCTAAACTCAGGAAGAAGAACATTAGAAGATTTATTACGAATGTAACAAGAACTTCAACATAAGGGTGCTTAGTACAGGAGAGTTGAAGGGCAGCCTCACATATCTCCTTGGATGAAGGAAATAACTCTCTATGACAGATCTTCCTATATTGCTTTGAGCCGATTGAGAAAAAGCAATATTAATTTAACACTCTAACTTTTTTTCTTCTTTTGCCTGAACGAGGTGTGAATAAAATAATATGTGTACGGATTTTAACCTATGCCATTTCCCCTTTATTTCTTTTTTTTCTATTTTAATTTAATTCCTAATATTACCTAACAATCAGAGCACACTCAAAAACTCGTAATTGGGACTAAATTAGTCGTTAGACCACCTTATTTGCAGAAGAAGAAAAAGATTTACAAATGTTTCATTTACTGAGTTTGTGCCAAATAAACCTTGAATATGGTTCCGCAATATGCGCAAAAGATGCTCTCTTCTCTCGTGCGATAAATTATACAATGAGGTTATGCAGGGTCTTATAATTACCCCAAAATCCAGGTCTGGTGATGCTTTCAGCTCGTTTGTAAGCTGCACCTCTATGAGACATCACCAGTCTGTTTTGGATAATACAGGGCACTGCAAGTCCTGAGCGACGGCAGTCCTGAGAAGGTCATGAAGATCGAATACTAACAGCGAGTTCCCGTTCACAAAATGGACCTTGCCGTCAGTAGAATTCATCCCAAAAATTTGAAACCAAGGAATCCGAGACAAATAAATGATAAAATGCTGAAATCGAGAAAAATCTCATAACATCCTAGGCTATCAAAATATAAGGATATCCGAGCACGGACGAACTGAAGATTGCGATTTTCTGCTTCTCAGATGCTTCCTGGCAATATTATGCCCAATCGTACTTAACTCCAATCTCAAAGGTTTTGTAGCTGTCAACAATATGAGGACAAATCAAAAAAAGCTTCGTAATTCGTGTTTGCCTTTGGAAATTGGCCACTCTTCAACTGCGATTACATTTTCTGAATCTATAGACACAGTTTATGTATAAAACAAATGTTTCAACTAATTTACTTCCTTTTTAAAGATTTCTTGGAACTCAGTTTCAGATGGGCATTTCTAAATCTCTTGAAGATCTCCATAAAATTTTTAAAAGATTTTCTTCAAATGTCCTTGCAAGAACGATTTCATCTTCAAAGTGAACCAGTCATGTCTCCCACGAAAGCCCCTTTAATATCAGGACCATCCAGTAGTTCAAAGGTAGCGAGAGTAATGGATAATTTAAAAGGCTTCACTGTGAATTGTTACAAATCTCTTAATAAGGTTGCCACTTCATTTTGTTGGTCGACAAAAAGATTATCTATATCATCATCTAGAAGTTTCTGTACTTCTTGTGGAAATCTCTTTCTAGTGGGTACTATCGATTTTTCCTCATTTTGAGTTACCTGCATCACAGGCTCCAATGTTTCTTCCATAATTGTAGAAATTCATTGGCATTCGTTACACACTGGCTTGGACTTGGATAACTCAACCAATGGTCTTCCCAAAAGAGTTATTTACTTAGGCCTCACTCCTCGTTTCGCACCACCGCTTCAATGAAAGTAACTATTTTTTTTTTCAGGTTCAGTCATAATAATTCGTTCAGTCTTAGTGATAATAATTCGTTCACTTTTAGCTTGTGTTTGAAAATCAACTTTAAGAAGGAGATTGATCTACAATTCTGACAACAATTATGGTGTGCTCTACAATCCAGGATCCCAAGGTTATTCTAGTCTTAGTGTTTCGTTTAACCTTCACTTTTTTCTAGTGGTCATCTTCAAATTGTGATTTAGACGTGACCGAATTCTAAAACGTTTCACTAAGTCTGGTCTAAATTCGTTTGCTCGGTCTAAGTATATGTGAAATTTTCCAAAAGTTCACATCTCAGCAGCCCGAAGTCTCTGTTCTGTATGACCATTTATTCACCTAACTCTCGGTTTTGTGTACTTCTTTTGTCACCTTGTTTGTTTATCTTTTCGTTTTGTAGCACTTTTGTTTGAGAATTTTATCCCTACTTTGTTCGTATATTTTTTCACATAAATCTTTGAAATCTTATCATGTCTTTACCGGTAGCCGAGGATTCATTTGCTAAAGTTTTCAGTTTTTTTGAAACCATCTTGCTAAAGTTATCAGTCACAAACATATTTATTAGCTCCCGAGTTTCGAGAACCTGCTTGATAATCGTTGGAAAATATGGTTTCCGTTCCAGATATGACTGCTCTTGTTCAGTCATAATTTTTTAGTCAATTGTCTTTGTTGTATTGATATATCTGACGGTTTTATTTTGTTCTATAATTGTTTTCGCAACAGAACTTAAAATGTTAAATTCATGGTTAAATTGTTTAAGTCTTTACGCCCATGATTCCCAATTTTGTTGCACTGCATTGGCGAAAGAATCAATCAACCAAAGTCTCATACATATACATCGACGTGATCACATTTTCTTTTTGGGCTTTTCATGCTGTTTTAATGTGTCTAAGCATTTTTTTTTTCTTATTATATTGCTTATGTTTATAATTTCAATGCAAATCACATCGGAGCGAAGCAGCAGTTAAGTGAGCTCCGAACGCGACAAAAAGAAGCCGCCAGTGGCGCGCCTTACAAATATTTACCAGTCGTGTTAATTATAAATAGTAAATAATTATTAGTGTAAATAGTTTTAAATATAAATTTTAATTAAATAAACTCTTTTATTAACCTCACGAACGTAACATTTGGTGTCA
>JAUIMW010001044.1:0-13944 GCA_033557785.1 Enochrus cinctus
GGGCTTTCACTCTTACTTCGAAATAACTAATTTCTTATTTAGTTAAGCCAATCATACTTCTCTCAAACTAACCACGAAGTGTTTCCGCACAAATACAATTACATTAACCTCGTCTACTGCCAAGTAAAACGAGATGCCTATCCAAAATCACACAAATTTAAACAGTCTCTGGATATCATAGTGGTCCAAATTAGGCGACGGTCCAACTACTACTAGGCTACTTTCCCCTATACCTACTATTAAAATAAATATTATAATAACAATTATTTTCATGAGAGCTTTAAAAGCTTTGCACTTGATATTGTGTGCCATCGTTGACAAAATAGTTTAAGACTGCGTTTTTTTTTTAATATATTAAGATTTAGTATATTTTCAGACACAATAATTACATCTCTAGTACCTGCCTTAAAATTAACAAAAATAAACAAAAAAACAGCAGTGCTAAACGCTGTACAGTTTGCCTGATATAATGTACCATCGAGGACTATTTGTTATTTTATTTAAAAAATAAATGGATAGTATATAATTTACACCCTATTGAATACAACATTTTTCATTAGTATTTGTAAATGGGAATTCAGCTAGAACAGCTAGCTTATTATAGACCCTCCTAATGTCCGCACGAATACGAGAAATGTTCAAGTTCAAACTTTCCCTTCTTCTTGTCAAAGAGAAGAAAATTTAGAAATGTGTGCATTTTGTGCGTTCTGGGCTCTTAACGTCAGTAAATTTAGTTATCCCTTATGAATATGCAACCAAAGTTGCCCCCAATAAATTGAGTGAAATGAAATTACTAATCACTCGATAAATAATTAGAATAAAACCAAATTATAAACTTTGTAGTTTAGTATTGCGGCGAGAGTTTTTTTTTTGTTTTCTACGATTATAAGCAAAATTTTGGACCTCTAAATTAGCATACCAAAATTGCCTAAATATTGAAAAAAATCAAAAATCAGGCTTTTTTACGTATATTCTGAATACATTTCAATACTTTACAAGTTGGTTTATTGAAAATTGATTCACAAAAACGAATAAAAAAATGGACTTTATCACTTTTTTTAAAGAGTAAAGTGTCCTTTTTATAAAAAAAAATATAACATTTTGGGTTTTTTTACAAATTCTATAAGATATTTTTTTCATCATCATCAGAAAATGGGATTACTATGTGTAAAGTACCCTCTTAATAAATTGCGCCATATAACTGACGAAACGAAAATCTGCAAACATGAGAGGAAGCCAAAGCATTTATTATATAAAATATTAAACAAATCGTAATATTGAGATTAGTGGTATTGATGAGACACTTGGTGTTTAAAAAAAAATAATTTTTTTTTGTGAGAATTTCTGCTTTTTTTCTTTTAATTACTTTTTGTTTATATAAGACAATAAACGAGCACATGGTCTGTCAACCCTTTGAAGATACTTTTTGCTCTTTGTGTTGTCTTTTGAAATAAGAGCTCTGTTTTATTATTAACAAAAAGGATACAATTGACTTTCAATAAATTATCTAAAAATTCAAAATTTCCCAAGCTTTCAATCACAATCGTGATCAACATCAGGGGATATATAAATGATGATCACTGTCGTGGTTGAAATCTTGGGAATTCTCTGATTTATTAAATTTTTTCTTTTTTAATTAATTTTTAGATAATGTTTTATTATTAACTGAATTTGTTAAATCATCATTGATTTTATAATCAAATAAGTTTTGAAGCAAGCGTAATTAAGGAATTCCTGTATGAAATGATACTGTAAAGTTGCAGGATCTTGTCAAGAAACAGGCAACAAAAATATACGATCTCGAAACAAATTTTGATGATCTACATCAGTATAAAATTCTCTCTGAATTTTCGGATAGAAAGAAGAAAGTTCGGAAAATGTTGTGGATGTTGAACTTGCAATGTTTAAAGAAAAACCAAAATTGAACTTCTGTCATAGCGATGTTGATAGGGCTCATCGCACTGAGAGGATAGTAAAACCCTCAGAAGGTGATGAAAAAAGGGGAGTGTTGCAAGGCATAGACCCTTGTTGATAGAGTTTACTAACTAAACTGCAAGTGATAAGGCATTCTCTGCGAAGAAGTTGGTAAAGAACACGAAGGTAACGGTGAAAGAAAACTTAACTAGGTTTCATCTTGAGCTCATGAATGCTGAAATTTAAAAAACGTGTGGACCAAAGATAGTGGAATTTTGCCAAGCGGGAAGTGAATCTTGTGGTTGGGGTAGGATGATGTGGTCTTTTTAAATTGTATCTCTTTCTGCTGCACTTGCCTTGCTCCATGGATTCTTGTTCCACTGGATTTGTCCAAAGCTTTTGACACCATACATCATGATGATCTGCTACTCAATTTTATATTATGTAGAATTACACAACTTTGCAATTAAGTTTTTTGCTTAATGAGACAGATCTCACGTCATATAACTTCTGGTGTACCTCAGGGATCTATTTTGGGTCCCTTACTCTATTCTATATACGATCTGTATACAGCAGACCTATGTTCAATTTTAAAATACTGTAATAACCTTATGTGTGTGTGTGTGATTGATCAGGTGGACATTTTCGTAGACAATGTCACTAATGAAGCCAAGAATCTATGTAGCATGCTGGATTCTCTCCTTCTTTTTAAAGCATGTTTGTGTCCTTTTTGCGGAGACCTTAACAATAACTATTTAACAATAAATTTTACTTTTGTCAAAATCTCAGAATCAAGCTATGTTCTTTCAATTTTCAACTATGGAGATGTCTTATATATGTCCATTTTTAGATGCCACAAATGTTGAGCAGATATAAGGAGTACAAAATTCCTGTTTGGGCATAATATATGGCACCAATAAAAAATGGTGTATTTCGCACACATTACGATGGGCAGGTTGGCTGAATATGTAGAGGCACCAATTCTAACCCATGACTTGCTTTTACCATAAAGTCATATTAGAAAAGACACCACTAAAATACCATTTTGTACTGATGTCGTAACCTTAATATGAGGCACAGATTCACATTAACTGTACCTTAACATAGACTTCAAAAGGTAATTTTCTTATTGGGTCTTAGAGGTTTGTCCTCTGGATGGTTTTAGGCATGCTTTAAAGGTAGAGATGTAGATTAACAACATATTCATTGAGCTGTATAGGTGCTTAGTTTTAGTTATTTTATGCTGATAACTGTCTAATGTATGTATTTTAGTTGTACTTTTTGGTGTTTATAATTGCATTATTATTAATAATATTTAACCGTACTGGGTATTTTTGAGGTAAAATGTGTATGGAATAAAGAAATAAAGAATAAAAGCCATATTAGAAAAGACGCTTTAATCATAAATCTTGTGCCGTATATATATTTGTCATACGTAATAAAGCAAATACATGGGAAGCTCTTACTACAAGCATATAAAAGAAAACAAATAACACCAGAATTGTGTGTAATTATTTACTCTCTAAAAATGAGACAGTCTTTTTTTATTTACAATACAGATTTACACAATAAGTTGTGATCACGCGACTTATATTCTCACTCTAAAAGTATTTTTGTCTCTACGTAGAAAAAGAAAATTTGGATTGTCATATTCGATAATTTAATAAAGTAAATGTTAGAACTTCTGGTGTAAATGTTTTCTTTAACTAAACCTATACTTTTCTTATTATAACTCATTTTGGTATATATCAATGTATATTCTTAAATTTTAGGGTATAATTTAATATATCATAATATTATGGCATACGTTTTGTACTATTATTCTTATTGTTATTTTCTCATATCATTCTGGTTTTTCTTTAATAATAAAATATTTTATCTTTATTTTTATTTCATATAAAAGTATGTATTCTATTTTTAGACAGTATGCTTTCTTTTTTATTAAATCAAAAATTAGAAATCCCTAAAATTACTGTTAAGACGAGGTAATTCACTTCAAGTGAACAAAAAGAAATTTGCTTGCGTAAAAATTTAAACAAATTAATTTCAGGGATTTACAAAAATATGTTCAAACAATTTTATGCTCATAATTAAATTTTTCATCAATATATTACTATAATATTTAAAACTACAGTATACACAGGACATAAAATCTAATATTAATTTTTTTCCATTTTTTTATACAAAATAATTTGTAAAAAATACTTCTAATCACAATTTTAGGTTTTAGCCAATTTTCTAGATTATAATTTTAAACAATTTTAACTTTTCTAAATTATATCACTGTTTTTTATTTTAATTTCTCAAATGGAAAACTACACTATTAAACATAAACAACACACTTTTACAAGACAAATATTTAAAAAATTAGAACAAAATTAACTTTCAACACTATTATTATCAAGTACTTTTTTATTAATTTAAATTATGAAAAAAATTATTAATTTCTTAAAAAATGGCAGACTTTTCATTGCTTACAATTTATATATCATAAAGTCGAAAAACAAGTACAATTCTCTTTTGTATCAACTCTAAAAAATCTATAAACATCTAATATAAAATTTTTATTCTTGTTACTAAATCTACAATCACGCGCTCTTTCGAAAGCTTTAAATTCCTTTTCGATTTCTGACAAAATACTAAATAGGAAAATCCCAAATAAGCTTCATACATTAAACAAAAAAAAACAATTAAAATATAAATAAAGCTATAATAAAAACAAATAAGTAAAGCTATAATAAAAACAAATAAAAAATAACAGCCTTAATATTATTTGTCACTTCGAGCTTAAACTTTCAACAATAAATATATTTAATCTAAATTTTTACAAACAATTTGGTAATCCAAATAAATTATTTTTTTATACCTTTGGTTTCGATTCACTCAACTATTAAAACCCAAAGTGACCTTTTGGAAAAATTATTTGTACTTTTAATTTCAAAGTAAATTTTGTACTATCAAAAATAAAGTTCTATTTGCCTACAAAAATACATGGCTAATACAGAACTTAATAAAAAATTTGCATGCCAGATGCCAGAAATATCGTTTTATTTCAACCATGGGATAAATACTGCAAATTATTGTTAACGTAACAATAGAAATGACTAGTTTAAATGTGCATTGTTTATTTCTTTAATTTGTGTAATTTGTGTCTTTGGTATACCTATTGCACATTTTAATATTATTATTATTCAATTTGAAAATGAGTTTTATTGTACTATGTTAATTTTAGAAATAGACAATGCACACAATTATATATTTATAACATAAAAAAACTATGTAATTAAAATTGTATGGCATTTGGTTCTCATTAAAAGAACTCCTTTGAAAATTAACAGTTATTTTTTGGCAAGATTCAATCGGTTCAAAAAGCAAAATTTAACTCACAAATAAGAATTTCTTCAGGACAAAATGCCCTGAGTGCCGTTTGTTGATACTGGTGTTGGTGCAGCCACTTGCAGCTGAAGCGTTTGTGTGTTCGTATTCCCTTGCTGGGACAATTCAGCTTTCACTCGTCTTGCAATGTGTGATCTTGTGTGTTTCCGCAAGTGGTCCTTCCTAGAAATAAAAATGTTTTTTTAAATTATCAACACTAGTGTTTTTTCTTCGCACCTGTAAAACCCCTTTCCACATTCTGTACAAACGTGTCGCTTTTCCCCCGAATGAATAACAAAATGCAACGTTAGCTGCTCCTTCCTTTTAAAAGCTTTCAAACACACAGTACAAACATAAGGACGTTCAGGATTATGGGACTGTTTATGCCTGGTGAGGTGATCCTTGCGCTTTAACCCAGCTCCGCAAATATCACAGACAAATCTGCGTTCTAAAGTATGTCCCACCAAATGCTGCTCTAACAGCTCTTTTTCCGGATAAGCCATATGACATTCTGGACAGCAATAAAGAGTAGAACCATCTAACGCAGTTGTTAGACGAATTTCGCCAGGTTTTGGTCTGGGTTTTTTTTCCTTCTCCGGTTTTTTCTTTTTTTTCTTTTTGGTAGGTGTTACACCAGTTTGTAGCTGGGCTGTATTAATTGTTGATAAACTACTTAAAGTATTTATTGCATTGGAAGCTAGCGTAGAATTTGTATTTAGAACATTAGCATTTATTGTACTTGCGGCAAGTCCATTGGTATTCAGTGGATTATTAGCAATGTTAGCGTGTAGGAGGTTCAAGTTGCTGTCATTATTTTGAACACCTAGCTGCTGTTGTGTGGATTCTTTCTTTATACTCTCCGCAGAGTACTTTAAAAAATGGTGAAGACTTAAGGGAAGTGTGGAAGCTGGCAAATGGGACAGATAATCTGCTACTGTTGACCCTGGAGTTGCTAAAGATTGCCATGTTGTCGGCATTGCAGCTGGCGTTGAAATTAATTGATTGTTATGGGTTTGCTGTTGGGTGGATTGTACTTGCTGTTGTGATTGTTGATTTGGTGGTGGCTGTTGTTGGTTTCGACGATCCTCTTGCGACTCCTGCTTGCCCTGAAATGTAAATGACTACAACAATTTTTATACTTCAATACATATAGAATAAAAATAAATATACAGTCTTTCACATATTTAATTCCTTAAGTAATTTTGAATTCTTCTAAATAAACATTATTTTACTTATTATTTAATACAACAAATGAAGATCCAATGAATTTCATTGCGATGGTATAAGCATGAGTAACACCGAACAGTCACGAAAGCCAAATTAGGTCACCATATCAGAAATACAGAGAAAAGCATGTGAAATAGTTGAGATAATAGGCATCTAAATAGAAAGTATGCACAAAATCTATCACATATAAATCCTGGATCTGCTTTTTTGTCAAATTATAGGATATCGTATTCATGCTATCATTTAAAAAGATTTATTATTGTAGAATAAAATTATTACATATTCTAGAATATTTATTTTCATTTTTTCACAAAATTACGTTTTTACCATAACCTTTATTATTAATAATTCAAGAAAACAATCCTCCTTATTATTGAGCCCCCAATGCTTGCAGCTGCACTGCTTGTTACCTTAGGGCAATTCATATGTATTACAAATATATCTTTATATTTCCTGGAGAAGATTTATCTTTTTTTATCGATTTTATTACCTTTTTACTGCATAAATGTTTATTTCATATAAAACGTAATAATATTTTTACAATGAAAAGGACAAATTAATTATAGCCAAAAATTATCATAAATAAAAGAAAATTACACGAATCTCAGTGCAGCAACATGTAAATTAAATAATAATTAAAATTCGATATTGATTCTCAAAATTTTGGGAAATGACCAAAATCATACTCTCTATTAGAAGATTTATAGATTAAAAAAAAAACAAATTTAAACCTAAGTTTTATTATACTCGATAAATCACTTAAAAATTTAGGTCCACAATTTATTTCTTCTTTGTCTTCCTTTTTCCTGGTAAATTTGCATTTTTATCTTTGCCTTTCTTGTCTTTTTTCCCTTTTCCCTTCTTTCTAAAAGGACCCAAGTGCTTTCTAACCATTACACCTCGCCACCATGCTTGAATTTTTATTGTTGCTTCCAATCTCTCTTCAGCAATCTTTTGTAACCTTAGATTCTCATCTCTAATCTTAGTCCACTCCGCAATTTCTTCAGCATGTTTCTGGTAAGTAACTTTCATTTCTTCTAATTTTTCAATAATTTGGTCTCGTGCTGATTTCAAATTATATATTTCTAAATCTCTACGATCTCTTTCTTCCTCATAATGCCGTTGCCAATAATTTATTTCTTCGTTCATATCATCTGTATTAGTTTCAAGCCAAGTTGTGATTTCAATATGCACTCGGTTTTCCCAACTTATTTTTGTTTCACAGTTGGTGATACTTTTTTTATATCCATATTCTTCTTGTCTTCTTTTTAAATGATTCTGATAAATTCTGCTCTCCTCCCATTCACTAATGTACTTGGACCTATACTTCCCATAAACTAACTTATCCTCATATTCTTCTTTAAGCTTAAACAACTCATATTTCTTATCACTTATTTTTTTAATAAACGACTTTTTTTCTTCTATGAGTGCTTCATTCAGTTTCTTGAGTTTTTTCTTATTATCAGCTTCTTCCTGCATGAGTCTCTCATCATCTTCCATCATTTTAAAATAATCAGTTATTGCAGAAATTGTAGCCTCACACCATTTAGTGTCAACAAGAGCCTGATACCCAACTTGTAAGATATTGTATAGAAAACAAATATCTTTCTGAACCTTTTGACGGTCATTAAGTTCACTAAACTCACTTTCTTCGAAAACCAATTGCGTTGAACCACCAAATCGGAGTTCGAACTCTTTATAAAATACTAAGTCATCCCAGGACGAGTCAACCGGTGTATTAACAATCCTCTTCAACAAAGAGAACTCTTCTAATGCTGAATTAAAAATTGCTAACAACATTTGCATATTCAAGTAGTATCCAAAAGGTTTTTCAGATTCTTCACTTTCACTTTCTGAGGAGTCATCCATGTTCACAACCAAACCTTTTGTAAATATAGCCCAAACATCATCATCATCATCTACTATGGCACTTGAACGGGCAGAACCAAATCGAGTACTTCCCCCCTTTACACTTCCGATAATGCTAGGAGGATATAGGGGATCCTCAGACTTAAAACCTACCGGCATTTTTCCTATTAAGTGGCAAGAAAAAATATAGACAGCAAAATTGACTTTAAAAAAATATTGTATTATTTATAAATTATTTTATCTCTAAGGCTACTAAAATTATTTCTTGTTGTAGCTTCTAGATATTTAACTGACTCCAGAATTCCTCGATTTAAAACATATGAAATTCCTATGTTAATTAGTTTTTTCGATATGAAAACCTCATTCGGGTCAGATTTAATTATCCATATTACTTATTACTCCTTCATTGATCTATCAGTTGCATCGATACATTACTTCGCATTTATCACTTCATTCTTATATTGCAGGAATTTCATCTATAAATACATTCTATTGTGTATTCGCCCATAGTTAGGTATCCTGCCTTCACCAAATCATGCTCCCTCCGCTCATCTTTCCCATAAAGGCTCCAAGGGGCAAGCACACTATTTCATCAGGCATCTTATTGTATAGCTTGATGTACAAGTAGATTACATTCTCCAACTTTTGAATTCTACAAAATGGTACTGATAGTAACTTACCGTAACGAGACAAACTTCATATTTCTATTTCTGAGTTAAATGCATACTTAAACTGGAAAAAGAGCATTGCGTTCTATTAGTGGTATTCTAGTAGATTTACCTGGCAAATATTTATATTTATGAGTGTTAATTGTACTGTTTTAAAAGAGATAACTGAACAATCTTTTCTTAATAATCATTTCTAATATTTTTGAAAAGATGGGCAAAATAGAGATGGGTCTTTAGTTGTCACAACAGTGCGGATTTCCTGTTTTTAAACTGGTATAACTTTTTTAATTTCTGGAGAAAAAACCCTCTCTTCCTTGCAACTATTAAGGATCTAACAACAGCAGACTTTATTTCTTTGGGAAGCCTGACATGATACCATATAGATCTTTTACCTTTGTGTTTTTCATGTTCAAAATAATTTTTATAATTTCTACTTCGATAATATCTTGAAAAAAAAAATTAATTTAATGAACTAACCTGGCCCAAAAAAAATTGTTCAGAGCATCCACATTAGACTTTTCTTCTTGATTGTGTTGACCAATATCCTTTTTTGTTTGAATTTTAGACAGGTACCAGCTACTGCTGTTGTATTTTGTGAATGTGATATAAAGTTGGAATTAGCTATTTTTTTAGCTTTCTCAAGTTCTTTGGAGTGTTTTTTTGTATAGAGATACATACATAAACTGTTTCTAGTTTAGTTTTCATTTGGGCTAAGTCGTTTGTATACCATTTAATTTACCTCTTCAGATTTTCTGTTCTCATTATTGTTTCAGAAAAAGCAGCTTTATAAACAATTGATTATATCATTGTGGAATATGCCATATTTCACTTCAGCTTGTTGTCCTTGTTTATAGATATTTAACCAATAATATTCGTCAGAACTTTGAATTTCTCCATATTTTTGGTGTTATGTTTCTGACTATTATTTATTCTTTTTTCTTTTGAACATTTCTCCCATTAAAGTGAGATTATCTGGCATAAATGTTTACTCAAGGGCTAGTTTTTCACTTCAGATTAAACATCACAAAAATAGTGATTCTTGTAAATGTTGCCGACACATCTTGTACCACCAATTCTAAAAGAGTTGCAAAAGGTAGGATGAAGATCATTCTACAGTACAACTTTAAATTTCTTTGCCAATAGCAAGTTTTCTTCTAAATCAATGTTATAATCATCACAAATAAACATGTTTCCTCTTGAATATGACTCGTAACTCAGTTATACTACAATTAGTGCTTTAAGTTCCTTATAGTAAATTGCACAAATCCCAATTCTTTTCTCTATATTATATTTGTCCAAATTTACATTGGTTGAAGACACATCTTTTCTCACCAATATCAAACATCCTGCTTGTTTGTATTCTGTACGCATATAAATTGTTACAATTGTTTTATGTTCAGTGAAAGAGATCATCCTGTAGTATTCAATAATGCACATTATATTTATCTTACATTCGAGTAACTTTAAATTGAGATTGTTTAATTTATTATGTAGGCATTGTTCATTTAAAATTGCCAATACAAATTGTCTTTTGTAGTTTTCTGGTTTGTTTTGAGTCAAGAAAAATTCTTGCTTCTCCTATTTGTTTTGTGCCTGTGTGGATTTTTGGCCTAAAATTGTTCTCCTCACTTGAAATTGTAAATTCTGGCTATTTACTTAAATGTGGACGGTGTTTAACAGAAGAGTTTATTACTTCATTGTAATATTTTCTTTTCACGACATTCTTGCATATAACTCTACGTTTTTCAAATGTGGATCTTCTCTGGTATTGCAGTCTTAGCAGTAGTATTTCACTGTGCAATGTCTTTTTAGGACTAGAACTCTCTAAGATTGGTATAACTTTATCTCTATCTGACCAGACAGGGTAGGTATTCATATCATTGTGGGTCTATCAACCCAGCCATCCAGAGACGTTAGATGAGGCAGAAGGACAACATTTATTATTATTATCAATGTTTTGGAGTACTCCTCTGCATCAAAATAAACACTTCCATAAAGATACCTACATGTGTGTTTGGTTCTTTTACTATTCACAAAGGAAAAAAACAATTTCCAATTGTGAATGCATAAAAAATTGTTGTTAATCATTATTTTCAGGGAAAACTTTCATTGCCATTAAAAATTTTACATTTTTCACTATCACTATTTTATTTGATGAAATTCGAACCCGCTTGGGTCCTAACATGTGCAATTGTGTAAATAAATTTACCACCCAAAGCATTTTTAATATTCTTGGAGAATTTCTCAGAGAAATAGTTCTTGTAGTTGCCAGATAGAAATTATGATTTTATATTCATATGAAAAAATTTAACTTACAAATAACAAATTATAATAATTATTAATTGGACCGTTTATTTTGAAAGTGGTGTAAGTCCATTTAAAAAAAAAATTAGATATCACGTGATTCATGCTTAATTTAATGTAAATTTTTTATATATAACTAGTTCGTGTTTAATTTCTTAAAAAATTCCCATGTTTTGTACAACTTAAAATTGGTCGGTAAATAAAATTGCATGATTATCGATTATGAAAGTAGTGTAAGTCCAATTGACAGAGGTAGCTGGCTTAACAGGTGATACTTATTCTATTTTTTTCTTAAAATGGATAACTTCATAATAACGTCAGATAGTGTTATAGGTACGAACAAATGGTGAATAAGTATTTATTTTACTTAATTATAAATAAATTCATGCTGACGTAAAGCCCATAAATATAAACAGAAGAATAATCAAAGATTCAGAGGATGAAAACAATTCCGCTATGAACAACAAATTAACGAATCGTAAAAAAGGAAGAAGAGTAATAGAAGTAGAATCTTTATCAGATGAGGATATTGTTATTGAGAACTTAGATTCTGCAAAAGAAAAATATTTGCAACAAATAAACAAAATTAAGCGAAATAGTGGACAAAACTACTATACAAAAAGAGGAAAATTCATTCCAGCAAAACAATTTTAATCCAAAAATTGTAATTGCTGAAAGAAATGTATTGAACGTACTAATGAAACACAACGTAAAGAAATTATTGACAAGTTCTGGAATATAGATGATTTTAATAAGCAAAATGTATTTCTATATGGTAGTGTTCTACGAGAATCTGTCAATAGAAGGCCTAAAAATAATTCGGGCAATAAAAGGGCATATGCTTATAAATTTTACCTAGTCACTTTTGGTGGAAAGATTTTAGAATGTAAGAAGTTTTTCATTAATACTTTCCAAATATTTACTGGACGAATTGATCATATTCTAAAATCGCATGAGAACATTCTGAAAGATATGTGTAAAAAATGGATGGCTCTTATAGAAGAACTAGTGAGCTACTGACGAATACAGTGATAGACCACATAAAAAGCTTTCTGACATTTGAAAGTCACGATACTCGATCACAGAATCCAGAACGGATGCTTTTAAATCCTGAATTAACTATAAGAAAATGTATAATTTATACTTGGAAAAATGCAACGAAAATAACTTGAGTTCAGTTGATGAATGGACATATAGGAAAATCTTTAAACGAGATTTCAAGTTATGCTTCCATTTGTCACGTAAAGATACCTGTGCGAAATGCAATTTCTTAAACATGAAATTTAAGACAACAACTGATGATGAAGAAAAAAACGATTCTGGTAGAAAGACATGATGTTCACTTGCAAAATGCTGAATTAGCAAGAAAAGCATTACGAGAAAATAAAATTCTGGCATCAGAATATCCTGATACATATTTTGCCTTCTGTTTTGACTTACAAAAAGCCTTACCTTACCCGAAATTATCTGTCTCAATCGTATATTACAAGTGTATGTTTTAAACGAGGGTTTTCACAATTTCCACGATAATAAAGTTAATATGTATGTGTAGGACGAAACTATTGCGTCCAGGGGTCGCAAGTAACTTCTTGTCGTTTGAGGCATTTAGAAAATGTAACGACCCAAACCCATGTTATTGCCTACAGTGACATGTGTACTGGGCAAAATCGAAATTTACAAATGGCATTGATGTGGTTAAAGGTTATCCAGTCGTTGGAAAATAACATTGACATAATTAACCACAAATTTTTACTTTCGGGGCATTCATACCTTCCGAACGATGCAGATTTTGGCATCATAAAAATGGCATTGCGAAAAAAGAATTTTCTGTACACACCACAAGATTATTATGATGTAATAAAACAATGTAGAAAACATGACAAATTCATTTTACATGAAATGAAACGAGAGAATTTCGTTTCAACAAAAAATCTTCAAAATACAATTAAAAAACTGATAAAAAAACACTAATGGCGAACAGGTCGCTTGGTTACAAATATGTTGGTTGAGGTTTTTCAAACGTGTACCATATACTATTTTATATAAAACATCGATGAAGGACGCAGAGTTTAAAAGTATTAATTTATTACCTACGCGTCCTGGAAGACCGCTAAAGTTTAAAGAAAATCGCCCTGGCGCCTTTGTACCAAAATGCCAGGCCTATTACTTACGAAAAATATAAAGACATGAAGCAGTTACTACCCTATATATATATATATATACGGTGCATCAAGCATATTTTGAAACACTGCCACATGCAGAGCATAATACTATCAGTATCTTGTAATTTTGACAATGTACTTAGCGTCTAAAATTAAAATTTATGTCTTGTCATGAGTATTTGTAAACAAAATTGGATTAAAATTAAGTATATTTTAAGTGGTTTTTGATTTTTTTAAATTAAATGATTTTTACAGTTATATTTCTCTTATGTTATTTATTTGGTTCAGGGAACAGAGAAGAAAACTGGAGACCAAGTAGAAGGAACCTTTGTAGAAGACATTGAAAAAGACAACGGAAATAGACTCATAAATATGTGCAAACAGCATGGTCTAAAGATACTAAACGGCTTTTTCCAACACAAGGA
>JAUIMW010001045.1:0-13941 GCA_033557785.1 Enochrus cinctus
GAAGGAACACCAAATTTTACTCAAGATGGTTTGCTGAACTTTTCTAAAATGCGAATGGTATGTTTTAATAATATTTTAGAAGTTTACAAGCTGAAAGATCTCATAAATGAACAGTTTAGAACACAATATATTAAGCAGTGATCAGCTGCTTACAACAAGATTTAATTATGATTGTTTGAATTTTCAGATTGCACACGTTATCAGAGAAATTCGTCACTTCCAGCAGACTTCTTACAAAATAGAACTCATCAAAAAAGTCACCAACTATCTTTTAGACCAGTCTCTTCTAATGGATGATGATGAACTCTACAGAATATCACTGGAGATCGAACCCAGATCATCTAGGCTAAGCAGTTCAGCCATAGGCACGCTGCCAACAATATCTTCTACTAAAGTTTCCAGTAATAATTAAATTGAATTTTATAGATATTAACACGACACTACTTTGAAAGTCACGACTTTTGAAAAAAAAAAATAGAAAGAGAGAAAGTGTGCGGTGATTTTAAATTTAACTGGCTTAAAACTAAACCTTTTTGATATCAAAACTTTTTTGTTTGCTTTAAATATATTTTTTTACCTTTATCATAAATATTCTAATTTGCTTTCAACGTATTCAAACTCATGAATAAATGCAGTATTCTAGAGAACCAAAGAGAGAAGCAAAAAAAAAATAAATACAAAATTTTTTTTAATTCACATTTTAAAAACCGTTGAATTTAAAGTCAAATTTCCCCACATGTGTATTAACTATTCTTCCTTATTAATCATCTGTTGACAATCGTTGCACTAGAACTTCGACATGAATTCAAAAACGGTAGATAAAACTTTAAAATTGTTTTTTAATTACGCTATTTACAATCAGCCCAGCTTATGACAATACGACACACAACTAGGACAAAAATTAAACAACTGCTCTTAAGCAAATGGTTATTCCTTTATTTAAACGACTTTTAAAAGGCCTAAATGTTAAAAATATAATATACAAGTACAAGGTATTAATTAAATTTCAAATTTAACTCACAATCAATTATTTTATAGAATCTCTATGATGTAGCCAAACGTGAGATTTGCCAAGACTGGCAATAATATTTATTTTTAAAAACAAGTTTAGATTATGCATTAAATTGTTTAAAATTTGTCCAAACTGTTTACATACCTAAATCTAATTATTCCTTTCGAAATATTGGCCAAAAAATACAATGTAATATAGTAAATATGATTATATTTTTGTATTTGGTCTTGCCATTTATTAAAGTAATAGATAATCATCGAAAATATGCCAAAATATTTATATTATACAGTCTATTAAACGATTATATAATGTTAAGGAGTACTTGGGCCGATATTTTGAAATTGTTGGACTTAACGATTTTATTCTTGGTAGTGTGTGGCCAGTTCTTGAGTTTCTTTATTTCGAAAAACTTTGAACTGTATTTCTTTTGTAACAAAATTTTAAATTTTCAGTTTCTATTGAATTGGAATTCAAAAATTGGCCGCACTTTCTTTAGTATTAAGAAAGGAAAATTATATATTAATATTTAAAAAAACGTAGCTATATAAAAAATGTGGTTTATGTAAATCATAATCATTTCATTGAAAAATATATATGTAGATTTATGTAAAAAAAATTATTAAAAACATAGAAAAGCACACGAAAATGATTTCGTGTGCGTTTCTTTGGAATTATGTGTATTAAGTATGCCTATGAATACATATATTAAAAACATTTAATTGCACTTCACTGCGGAGGGCCAGAATTGCGAACTGAAAGTCATGCTTCTATGAGAAATAAACAATTTTCAAAGAGGTATCCACGGTAAAAGACAGCGGTTCTGGCCTCGGGACTAAATTGTCTCCGCATGATAAATTTTGAACACTAAATTAAACACGGTGCTTTTACATATGATATAAAATGTGCCCTATTGTAGTATTAATAAGAAAAGTACATTGTTGAAGGAAAATAACTTTCAACCCTTTAAATACGTATACATTCCAGTACGTTTCGTCAAAAATCACGTAGGAGTGACGAAGCTATCATCTCGAGTATAGTATCGACGCTAGTAAAAGAACTATTTGTTTATTTTATATATCTTGCATAATTTGGATATTTTTGAAACGCTAGACACTAAAAATCAATTTTATTTGTGTTTCTTTTGCTTAAAGAGTCTTAAATCTACCTGAAGTATATTCAACAAGTGTTACTTCTTACGTTTTGTAAGATAAGTTTAATTATACGAACAAAATTTCATTTTGCTGTTATAGAAGTGCCCAGTGAATAATTCACCTACTTCAATACCTAAATAATCTCTTATTAATCTCTGTCTGTAGCCCTTAATCAGTCACTGCAAATTCTGATGTTTCGTTTTCTCAGATATTTGAAAGTGCCTTAACACTGATTTTGGTTTGCAGAAATATATTTTACTACCATGCTTTAGCTTCGTAAATTCCTACTTAAATTAATCAGTTATTCTTCATGGGCACTTATATTTTCCAAACTTGTTTTAAAAGAAAATTTTAAATCAATATGCACATCATTTCCAATGAGACTTATTGACACACCTGTATAGAGTTAAAAAAAAATGGGGATATATATATACATATACATACTGCAATAAAAATGTTTAATTTTTATTATGTTTTATTTTGTTTAAAGATATTAAAAATAGGGCTTAATCGGACTTCAGTTCCAGTAAGTACCCTTAAAGCAGCAAATTGCAGACAATCAATAATTTTACTTGTTGTTCTGTACATATTCGTAATCGATTGTAGGTCTATTAAGTGCTTTATAAAAATGCAACTTTTTCTAAATGTGTGTATCAGCAGCCATTGTCATTGCGAACATCTACATTTTATGAATTCTATATGTTAACGCAATTAATTCATCTTCAAATTAAAATCCACTTTTCGTAACCTCTGTAAGCCAAAGTAGATCGGCTCCAATTTACATATGTATATATCCTCTATTTGTTATTTTTACCGTATTCAATATGCCCACTAGTTCCATACATAAAAAATAAGTCTCTGTATTGTGCTATTGAAATTTTTATTAGCTGGACAGTAGTACTCATTCTAACAAATTCTCAGATTAAATTGTCTTAAATTATCACTGGGGACTTTTATTAAGCAAAAGCTTATAACGCTAAGTTTAAAAAAAAAATTAAAATATATAAAAAATAAAAAATATTCATATTGCATTACTCTATGTGCATTATAAAAAGCATTCGGTTTCTTACTTCTAATAATAAATACTCTTTCTACTACTGGCTTAAAAAAAATATATATTACTCGACATAGAAAAGCCCTTTTCATTCCTTGCAATATAATCTACTATTATTTTTTTATCAATAGTTACGCACCTCTCGTAAAAAATTTACCAAAGTATGATTTTAATTATTAAAAAAAATTAAATTGCTCTTAATTGTAAAAAAATGCATAATATTCTGGTGCTACAAAAGCCAAATGATTTTTCTGTCTCAAAATAAAGACAATAACTTTAAATTTCATTTCGCTACGAATAAATACAAACGAGTATAAAATGGCACACTTGCAAACTTCAGTTTAGTTCCCACAGCACGTACTTTATAAAAAACAAAGTGTTACTGCTAATGGATGTTACTTTTGATCGTTCTAAATGTTAATTCAGATGTTCCTTTCCCATTGCTCATCTGCCAGGTATGTTGTGGGCATACGTTAAATGTTACATTAGATGTTTTAAGTGAATAATTTGGTGCCGAAAAATACCAGCACCACACCCAAATACGTAAATGAAATTGTTCAAATAGGCCTGTGCCATGGGGTGCTGATATTTTCACTAAGAACATGTATTGCAGAAATGCACAATATGTGATATTCTGTACATCATTGAGAGCAATATCTTGTTTCTTTAGCGGGGATCCATTCTCCAATTAAACTAAAGCAAGTACGGAAACAAGGTACCTCTAAATATGTGCTTTATTGTTTTTAATGTAGATAATATAAAAGAGATATATTTGTAATTTCACGGCAAAAACACAAAAATACGATTGTTTCACCTTTAATTCTCTTCCGTTTTTTTTCTTGCATGTGTTCACACAAAGAAAATAGAAAACAAAAATATCTCCACATATCACTCGCAAACCTCAAAGAAACATTCGTATACTTTGTTACCGTGAAATTGCACAAAACTATATAAAAAGATTGATATGCAGTTTATGTTGTTATAAAAAAAAATATTTTTAAATATAAAACTGCTAAAGTATGTTAATTATTTAGTCAATTACAGCATACATTTTTCTAAATAAAGAATCATTAATTTTAAATGTAACTTAAAAAAATATAAACTTTTAAAAATCTACTCACAATATTTTGAACGCACTTGTGAATTAATATCTATATCTTAAGGACAATTCTTGTTTTATGTACTTTACGTAGTGCGAAACTCGTATGTACAGCGGTTGCTTCATATTAATCCAAGAACGACTATGATTTTCCTTCCCAGAATTTTTTTCCTTCAAAATAAAAATTACAACTAACTAATAATTTCAGAAGCAATTGCTCTACTCACGAGTGTCAAAAAAAATATATCTGTCGTTTTATCTTTGCTGTTATGATATGTATTGATTGTTGCCTAAAAAAAACAGCTAAAAATAAGTAAAGGCTAGATTTCTGCAAATATTATCTGTGTATTTTATTTGTTGAAAATAATTTCATTTGAACAGAAACTCCTGTGATGTACGTATCCTAAAATTGTTAGAATATTTTGGCTCAAATATATTTAGACAATTCAACTGTGACAAAATTCCCCCTAAGAAACATGCGCACGATCGGCAGTAAACTATCAGCTTGTCCAACTCATTATCAGCAATTTTTAGAGGGAATTTCTATTTAGTTCTAAAGGAAAACATTACTTTTTGAAAATTTATTAGTAAAAAAAATGTAACAATACATTTAAAACTTGTTATTCTTTTATTAACATCTATCACTGTATTTAAAATAAACTTTTCAAATGTTATTGTTCTTTGTAAATTTTTCCCTTTTCTAGCATCATAAATTTTTCGTAGGCAAAACAAAAAAAAACAAACGTTTAAAAAATTATATTTTTAAATATAACATATCTTACTATATAGGCTATATATATAAAGTATAAATAACAAAATATATATTTACATTGTATATGAATAACAATCAACAGTAAATATTTATCAGTTTCGAAATGCTTCCAGTGGATCATCAACAACAGCACTATCCAACTTCTTAACAGTACTTGTCTTCACAGCAACTTTCGTTTGCTTACGGCCTGGTTGTACTTCTGGAACATACAACAGTCAATACTTATATACAAAAGAATAATTTAAAGAAAATACCTTCCGTCTTTTTCTTCTGCATGTTGCCTTTACTCCCAAAAATGTCATCGTCTTCGCTTTCCTCGTCATCAAAGAGCGATACTTTCGTGTTTCTAACGTGACTTTCAGCAGGAGCCTTTTTCCCACCAAATATATCATCCGAGTCTTCATCCTCATCAAACAGGCTTTTACTCTTCCGTTCAATCATTTTAGGTTCCGGCTGTAACTTAGGAATAGCAACTTTAGCAGCTTCCTTACTGCTTTGTCCAATTGGCATCTTGATGGGCACAGGTTTGTTCACGCTCGGAAAAAGATCATCATCTGTGTCTTCGTCATCAAATAAAGACTTCTTTAGTTGTTTCTGTTGTTTTTCTGGAGCTACCTTCGAATTCAAAATTTTTGAGGTAAATGCAGACGATTCAGGAAAAGAATCTTCTCCGAATAGTTCTTCAAAAGAAACATTTTTCACTGCAGCTTTGGAGACCACAGAAGTCTGCGTTTCCTTCTTTGTTAAACCAGAGGATTCGCTAAAAATGTCTTCAAAACTATCAACTTTTTCTAACAGACCTTCGTTTAGTTTATTTGAGACAGCAGGCACGATTCTTTCAGATCTTTTGTTGAAATCTAAAGTTTTAGGAACAGGTGCACTTTCTTCTTTTTCAATATTCGCAGAGGGAATTTGAACTGGTGGCGCTATCGTAGAAATATTAGCTGTTTGCGGTTTTGCATCACTTTTCTGTTCTTCGACAGTTTGGTAATTAAAATCAATTCCTGACTTTCTTAATTGTTCTTGGCGACCACGTCTTGTAGAAGGCTTTCTATTTAGACGTTTGGCACGGTCCTAAAATTTATAGATAATTTTACAAATGTAGCACATATTACATACAAAAACTAACTTTTGTAACACTGCGGAGTACTTCTACATTTTCCGTTGAAGGGCTGTAAGGGGCAAATGAAGGCGAATCCGTTTTATCAGGAATGTGGTTTTCTGACTTCAATTCTGTTATTGTTTTTGTGATATTGGTAAGTTGTGGTGGTGCCGAAGTGCCAACAGATTGAATTTTTTTTGGTGGGCTTGAACTGTCTGTTTCCTCCACGTTTGTTGATTTAATTTGGTCTTTTTTCCGTGGTCCCAGTCCTGGTAATAACGCTTGCACGTTTATGTTAAGATTGTGTTTTAACTTTCCTGGAGGACCTGGTGTTAAAAAAAATAACAATATACATAATAACAATCAAGAAACAAAACACAATGCCACTTACTTTTTATTTCCTTCTTTGGTAAAGCCTCTTCTGGTTCCGACGCAATGTTAGGTTTTGTGGCAATCTTAGGTTTTAGCTCCTTAACTTTTGGCACTTCTCCAGATGTCGAAAATTTTACATTTTCTGAGATATTCTTTTGAGTTGGTTCTTCTTCCAAAGTTGTATGTTTACTATTTTTAGCCGGTGCGCTCTCAGCGAAAATATCAAGGGTTGGGTTTGAACCAACAGTAGCTACGCCAACAAATATATCATCACTCTCAGGCTCAATGGTTTTTCCATGAAATAAACTGGGGGGTTCATTGTCAAAAATCGATAAATTCTTAACATTGGAGTTAGATATGTTAGAGAGAAAATCGTCGTCAAAAGCACCGTCAGGTTTTGTATCCCAATCGTCGTAATCAGCATCAATAACACCAGAAGTCACATTTTTTGGGGTTGATGATGGCAAAGGAGGGGGTTCCTCAAAAAGATTTTCACTGGAGTAATCAAACTGAGCTTTCTGAACAGTTGTTTGTATTACTGAAGCAAAATCATTTTTAATTTGTGTAGCGTTACCCACCTCACTAGGTTCAGAATTTGCATCTATTTGAGACTTATGTAAATTGTTACTAAGGCTCCTCTTTGCACTTTTAAGGATATCCTCTGTACTAAATAAGTCGTCCTCTAATCCTTGGTCATCAAATAAGCTCTCTACAACGGGTGATTTTACAAAATCATTTCCTTTTGCATTGAAAGAATTCTGAGCGCCTAAGATTTCCTTCGAAGGTTCTGAGAAAACTTTATGTTTTTCAACATTTTTTTCAACAGGGTCTAATAATTTAGGCATAATTTCACTTTTAGATTCCTGAGAGGGTGCCATGTCTTTATCAGTTGAGTTATCAAATAGGCTTGCTTGCCTTTTTGATGAAGCAGGAGCTTCAAATATATCTCCTGATAAAAAATTATCATCTTCAAAGAGCCCTGATGAGAATTTTTTAGGTGAAAACAAATCGTTACTGCTAAAAATATCTATGTCGTCGTCATCGAATAAACTTAATTTTTTTGGTTCGGGTTTCTGCACTGGATTGGGAATTTCTTCCATATCATCAGCAAATAAACTAGATTTCTGTGGTTCAGGTTTAGACGTTACAATTGGCGTCCTAGAAGCAGTTTGTTTATTTTCAGAAGAAACGTATTCTAAATTTTTTACAACAGCAGGTTGATTTGGCTTTTCGCCACTTGGATGTTTAAGTTTAGTTTTGGGAGAAGTTTGCTTAAACAGAGTATCATCGTTATCTTCGTCAGAATCTTCCGAAGAATAACGTTGTTTTCTCAGTAAACTCAAATCTTTTTTGTTAGCAAATAAATTTGGAACAACAGCAACTCCTCCAATTGGTTTTTTAGATTTAGGAATGTTTTCTGGGGGCGAATCATTCACTAGCTTGCTGCTTTCGTTTGCAATGTTTGCAAAAATGTCATCGTTTCCATCGAAGATATCCTTTGGCAATGCAGGAATTAGATCTAGAACAGTTTTGAATTGCAAAAATAAATACTGTTAATAGAGCAATAATACCTTTTTTAACGTGAGTTGGTTGTTGCTTTTTAGCAATGGAAGACTGGTTCCAAAATGAGTCGGTGTCGTCTTCTACATCATCGAATAAATTGGATCCTCCGGAAAATATTCCGTGTAAATCGTTGCGATTCGCAAAATTTTCTGGGCTTTTTTCGAGTGGTGGTGGTTCATCATCGAAAAAGTCGCCTGCGGCACATGAAAAATTTTCAAATATAAATTATTATGGAAGCACAAAAATGTACCTATGACGTTTCTTGCAGTTTTTTGTATTGGTCTTCTGTTAACTTCGGGTTCTGGAAAACTACCACTTCCGGTAAGAACATTACCCAGTTTCGCAGCCAACTCTTCGGCAAATAAATTTGACCCAGTCGGTGCCTAAAATGTACTTTGTTTATCAAAAACCAAATGTAAATTAATAAATGTATACTTGATATGCAACTGAATTAGTTTCTCCATTATCACTAGAGGAATCGGAATGTTTTGAATCAGAATTAGCAGTCTGTGGAATGTAGACCTTATCCGAAAAATCTTCGGAATTAACATCTGGAACTTGATTTTTCTGTGTGTAAAGAAAAATTAGAAAGTTTTGCTATGTGAACTGGAAAGATACTCACAAAACTCCTATTTGTAACAGGAAGATCTATTTCTGATTCGGTATCACTGTATTTTTCAGAAGCTTTATCTCCTTCACTATCACTAGAAGACTCGAGTAAACCAACGTGCCATTTCTTATGCCACTCCTCAGAACCAATCACATATGGAAGCGGTCGGTGTAAGTAAGGATCTTTAGGCCTTAATACGAAATTGGTTGAACCTTCATCGTCTTCACTGTCACTTGCAGGCACTTCAATTTTATCATAATACTTATCTAATATCTCCAAACCTCGGAGGACTGCGTCTGTCATGGCTTTTTTGCGATCTACGTCAGTTGGTTTCCTTTCTTGACTGACGGTATCCCCTTTACGTACGATTTCAGTCTCATCGTCCTCATACACTCTGTTTTCTATGAACTGTTCGTTTTGCAAGCTGAGAAATTTGCTTTTCGCTATATCTAGGGAAAGGGACACTCTGTTCAGGTTTTGAAGGTGCTTTTCAAGATTTGTGTTTGCCTGCTCGCATTTCTCCAATAGATTCTGAAAGTAAATTTAGTTATGAAAAAAATTTTTAGTAACAGTTTTTCAAAGAATATCGGAGCCTCATCATGGGAAGAAGATTGCGAGATCAACCATAGGTAAATACTCTTCAGACCGTGGTAGGACAGCTTCGGAAAGCTTACACGTTGGGCCTTCAGCCTGATATTTTTTTCTTAATGTGGAAAAATGCTTGGACAAAGGAATATTATGAAAATACTCACATCGGAGAACTGTTCCAGGTGTTTCAGGAGACCTACATCGCTAGCCAAACTCCAGCTCGCAGCATTATCTACCATTTCCTGGGTGGTCCAAGGTCGAGTCCATGGCTTATCACTGTTTTCCATTATTTTAGGAAAAATTAAAAAATTAAGTCCTAATATACTTCAAAGAAAATATCACAACAAACTATTAATGAGTTTTTACATTGTTAACTAATAAATTTCGAGGTTATGTTTAATGAAACGTCAAATTCTCCCATTGACGTCATAGGTTCATTGACATAATTTGTTGCAGTGTGCCTAGGCAACTTTATTTACAGCTATGTTGTATATGTTGCATAACGTAAAACTGGCTAGATTAATAAAAATCTCATATTATTTCAAGAAAAGAAAAACAGATACAAATTAATAGAAAGATGAATGCCATTGTTATTGTCATGACATCTAAGACCGACTTAAAAGGAGTACAAATAAAATAAACGCCAATTATCCAAAAAAATGTATTTCGAAAATAACAAAAATACTATCAAAATAATATATGTAGATTTATGTAGTTTTAGAACGATAAGATCCTCTTTTTAAATTCAAAAATTGTATATAACACGGGAATGAATGCCCACGACAATTTATGAGACAATTCAAGGTGCGTCTTATCGTCGTGTGCGTCTTATCATTCTGTGCGTTTTATCTTTCGAAGTATACGGCATGCAAATTGCTAGCATTCTTTCGCTAAAGATAATGTGCTTGATGTCTCCAGCTTCGGCTTGCTAAAAGAAAACTCAAAAATTTTCTCGCCCTCACCAAAATCTTCTCCATCTTGAAGAGTGACAGGCAGGGTCCTATTTAAAGTTTCCGGTAAAAATAGACATGCCATAGCCCCCGATGTCAAAAGCAGTCCCAGAGTAACCTCCGGCAACGGCTTCCAGAAGTTAGCGAGGTACAAGATCTGAGGACTGAAAAACGTAGCTGCATGCCCGGCTACGTGTATTACTGAAACGCCTTGTCCTCTGACAACTGTGGGTATCAATTCCACGGCGTACTGAGCCCCTGAATTGTAGGCTACGATGGTTCCAAGACGTGCCACAACAATAAGAGTTATGGTTAGTATTGGTGACACGTCTCCGTAACACGCCAAGAGGATGCCGACAATTGCCATGAACACACCGCTTATAAATAGAGAACCGCTGGCCATGGCTTTCCTGCCGATCCTATCTTGCATCGCGAGGATAAATAGGCATCCAGGAAAGATGGTGGCGGACGTCGCTGTGAATATCAGGAATGGAGACATATTAAATCCGTTTACGTTTCGTGCTATTGCGTCATATCCCAATGTCATTACCATGCTAAAAAAATAAATAAAATAAATAAATAAACATCAATTTATTAGCATGATATGAATTAATGAGAAAAAAAAACAAAATTACACAGATCACATCGACCCCTATATTCTGAAACGACTATTCAAACTATAAATAAAACATGAGTTCTCCGCCTTCTGTGTCTAAGACGAATCGGTAGACAAAGGCCGTAAACAATACACAGTGATTAAAATGATCTAAAACCATACTATCACAGAGGAGCTTGCGAATATGTGGAGTAAGTGAGTGGTGATGAGGATAGAAAATAGAAAGAAACTAGCAAATATCAATAAATTCAATTGCGATTGCTTGTCCGAATTAACGAGCAGCGAAACTACGAGTATACGCAGCTATATTTTATGATACTTATTTATACTAAGCGCTTTCCAGGTCCTCTTCTGCCAAAAACCTTTCCCTGGAGTATCAGCTGGAGCAAACCATTTCTTTTTTGGTTCCTAATAATGTGGCCGAAGCACTTCAGCTTTCGTTTTTCAATTATAATGACCACCTTTGCCTCTTTCTTTTTTAGGGCTGTCTTGTTGGAACCACGATCGTCCCAGGAAATTATATCGTTTTTGCAAAAACATCCTTTTTTTGGTGACCGTTTTCAGCTTTAATTTAGCTATTTCGACGAACAATACTCTAATCTATTTTTAAGAAGTCTCTTTAGTGTCTTCATTATGCATGACCTGCGTGGTTTTAAGAAGTTTTCAATAGTTCACTATAGACAATCAGATTAATTGACTGAACTGATATTGTTACAACGAAAAAGAAAGGAATAAGGAAGCTGCTGTCGAGCCAAATAGATATAAAAAGCAAGATTCAAAATCCATAACGTTTGTTTAAAATGCTTTTAATCTGAAGTAAAATCGATACCCGAATCCCACACAATAAATTTCTCAGGAAAGGAAAAGAACACAGAATAATTTTAATCCAATAAATGTCTTTTTAATGAAACTAGTTACATCGATTTTTTAAAAGCTCACCTGAAATTGTAGACGAGAGCGCGGCGAATCCGACCGAAACAAAACAAATCCTGCACAAAGAGATTTATTACTTGCAATTTGGGAACTTTCCCTCCCTAAACAAACAATAAATTTATATTTCCTAGAAAACGTGACTATCTAAACTCATGCGAAACGTACGGAACTTTAACTGCGGTTGGCGTCGTGCTAATACTTACGATTTAAAAATCAAAATTAACGTTTTTCTTCTGAGCTTTGGAGTTCTGACCAGTCCTAGAAAGCTCTCGTGCGATTTTTGTTGATGTATGTGAGCTTCCGCGTAGTTTTCCAATCCTCGGACGTCTTCTAGTTTTATGGACTTCCCGTTCACTTCGGCTATCTTTTTAAAGCATTTCGTCGCGTCGTCAACTCTTCCTTTGCTGATGAGCCACTGGGCGCTTTCAGGGACGTAGAAGTAGAAGAGGAGCACGGCGGCGTGTGGAACGGTGAAAGCCACCAAGAAAGGCTTCCAGGAGTGCAGCAGGACTGCCGACCAGGGAACCGCCATGGAGGCCAAGCAGTAGAAAACGCCAATTGTTAGATTTAAACCCACGGTCCTCATGGTTGGCCGCATGTATTCCATCACTATGATGTACATCATGACGAAATTGGCGTCGGTGGCGCAACCGGCGACGAACCGGCTTGCTGCGAAAAAAATTACGTTTGTTGAGGTTAGAGTTAAAGCGTTTCCCAGGAAAGCCATCATGTTTGCGGCCACCAGGGCGTGGAGGCGTCCAATTCTGTCAGCCACCACTCCAAAAACCAAGCTTCCCACGATGGAGCCGACGAAGTAGACGGATTGGCCAAGGACTGGTTTCCAGTCGTCATTGCAAACCCAGTTCAACTGAAACAAAAAGTTTTTCTTGATAATTACTTTGATGCGTGCGTGCGAGGCCTTGTACTTGTAACCGTAGTGATTGCTAATGGAATAATTATAAGTTATTATTTTGATTGCATAATTTTATTATTTGCTGGCGAGAAAAATTCGAAACTCGAGTTGCAATAAAACAGTATTGAAGTCTACTCGTTAAGTTGACTCGAGTTAATTAAAATTTTTCCTTTGCTTAGCAGTTATACAAATGGGAGAAAATGTTTGAAAAAAAAAAACGACAGGTATTTGTGTAGCAGAAACAAGCAAACGGTTAGCTAACTGTAAATAAATATAAAGCAGGAATTGTTATCAGTTTATAAAGTTTACAATTTCATATTTCAACAGCTAGTAAGTCTCGCAGGAACTTCTGCAAAGTTGTATTCGTTTTGTTCGGCGCAAAATCTAGGAAACAGAATTGTCTAAGCTTACCTCTTGCACGATGCTCACAAAGCCATAGCTATTGTTGTACTCCCACTGTGTGCAAGGTTTCCTTGTCGTTTGCGGTCCGGATTTTATGGTCACATAGCACTGGGATACTACAATTTCGTTGTAATCCGTATCATTTGGAGCTACGCACTTGTGATCGGGTATCACGCTTATGAAAGTTTGTCCGAAGTAGTGATAAGCCGAGAGGACGTTTATGAAACTGAAAAGCACCAAGAGGAGCTTCTGATACCTTCCAAAGTCCCCGGCGTAAGATAGCATAGTGTCCACATCAATGAAATTACCTCCTCCTTGGTGTTTGGGTGCATTATTATTCGGAGTGTCCGGCATAGAAACCAATATCTGTTTATCTATTATTGATTAGATTTCACTCTGAAAATATAAACACAACTTTAGTTTTTTTTTGAGCAAACAACTTGTAGATAGAAAATCAAATTTTTGAATGTTTCGTTAAACGTTTTTATCTTTGGGCCAAATCAATTATTAACTACTCTTTAAAGGCTTGTTTAGACGGAATTCAGAGTTCAACAATCGTTATCTTTTAAAAAACACAACGAGACTCGCGAATACCGCGCCAGAAAATCTGAACAATGTTGCCAATTATTTAATTTTACTTTCAAACTGATATAACCTTCGTAGTAATGGCACACCACAAATTTATGCGTAAGGCTGCTCCGTACTTAAAATACGTTGTAAGTTTTCCAAAAAAATTAAATTTTTTAATAGTTTAATACTCGTTTTTATCTTTTTCCTGAACATTTAATTTTATATATATATATA
>JAUIMW010001046.1:0-13940 GCA_033557785.1 Enochrus cinctus
GATGAAGAATGGAATCGCACAGGCAACAAAGGCAGATACAGTGACAAAAAACTAAAAGCAGGGCAGGATGAGCAGGAAACGACCAGACAAAGGGAAAGGTACATATTTTCAAACTTACAACAAATGTTAACTTCAACTAAGTATATTGGTACAGAAAGGCTCAATAAAATACGACCTCACAATAACTGAAAATGATAATTTAAGGATAATACAAATAAAAAAACAATTTATAATAAATCGAAATTTATTGCTTAAATCTACATTTAAAAAAAGAGAAATGTCTTTCTCTATCTCAGCAATGTATTCTTCTTATCTGCTTTTAGAAAGGCAAAATAAAAATAAATCCTTATCTTAATTGATCTATGAGTGAATTTTTGATTAATTATTTGGTTCACGTCATAATAATTTCACAGAATCTATAGATTAACATCGTAAAGTTGGATCTACTGTTTATATAATTTATTATTTAAAATATGAAAAAAGGATACCAGAGTACCCTGCTTTCAATGTACTCCTACCTCCATCTTCGTATTAACGAGTGATTAAAGTTAAACTCAAACAAAGAAAAGAATTAAAGAAATATTTATATATCAATCATGAGTAAGTTAATGGCGGTGCACCTGAAGGACATTCCATGTCCCCCAGACCCCCTGGTGTCCCTCTTTCATATTGTTTTTCTTCTACTTGAATATAAGGATGTTTATTGATTTATTACAAATAAAAGAGATATAAAGAGAGAAGTACGTTGATAGCAGTGCAACTGGAGGACATTCCATGTCCCTCAAACTCCCTGGTGTCCTTCTAAAATGTTGTTTCTATTCTACTTCAACAAAGAGATGTTTGCTGATTTTTATAACTAAAAGAAAACCACCAGGAGACTAACAAATAAAACTATTAGACAACATTCAATGTCCCCCAGACCCCCTGATTCTTTCATGTTGTTTTTATTCAAGTATAATAAAAACAACATAGAAGAAGAACACCATGGGGTCTGGGGAACATGGAATATCCTCCAGGTGCACTGTCATCTACGAACTCTTGATTGATATATAAATACTTCTTTAATACTTTATTTGTTTGAGTTTTAGTTTGATCACTCTTTAATAAGAAGATTATTGGTAACCAAAAGAAGTAAGGAAGTGTTGGTAGAAATATATTGAAAGCAGTGCACCTGGAGGACATTCCTTCTTTTAGTTATAAAGAAGAAGATCTGGGGGACATGGAATGTCCTCCAGATGCTCTGCCATCAACGTACTTATAATTGATATTTAAATATCTCTTTAATACTTTTATGCGTTTGACTTTGTTTAAGTTTAATCGCTCGATTATAAGAAGGTAATTAGTAGCCAAGAGAAATAAGAAAGTGTAGCTGGGAGTTCAATGATAACAGTGCACCTGGAGGAAATTCCATGTCTCCCAGACACCCTGGTGGTTCTTCTGTTTTATTGTTTTTATTCTGTTATTAAACAGACCCCCTGGTGGTCCTTCTGTTTTGTTGTTTTTATTCTATTATTAAACGCAGATAATTACAGATTTTTGTTAACTAAAAAAGGACCACCAGAGTAACTTGGAAACATGGAATGTCCTCCAGGTACGTTGTCGTACGCTTCTAGTTTAGAAATTTAAGGCCATTTTTCTATTAAATGAGAATGAAAACAATATAAAAAAAGACCAGGAGGGTGTCGGGAGGATACAGAATGTCTTCCAGGTACACTATCCCCTGCATACTTCTTTATTTAAATATCTGTATTAACAATATTATTAAAAAACCAGGGGGACTGAGAGACATGGAATATCCTCCAAATACGCTGTCATTTATATACTTGTAATTTATTTAATAATCTTGATAATCGTCCTTATTTTACGAAGTTTGATGGATCGCTTAAAAGAAAGCAGAGAGTGGAGTGCCTGAAGAACATTCCATGTCCCCCATATAATATAATGAACTAAAAAAAATAAATAAAACTTACAAAAATTACATTTTTTTATTTAAACAAAAGTTTGAATTATTTTTGGACGACAGAAGAAAAATAACACCTGGAGGATATTCTATGTTTCCTTGGTAGTTAAACTGTAGTTTAAATTTCTGTTTATCCTCCAGGTATTAGAGTATCAACGTTCTTCTTGTTTAGCAATTAAATTTTATTTATTCTTGTTTATTAATTAAATTCTATTTATTCTTTAAATTCTAATTTATCTTATTTACTTGATTAAATGAAGAGTAAACTAAAGCAAATGAAGAATGTTATTAAAATTCTTAAGCGTAAATTAGAAGTACATAGATGATTGTACACCTGGAGGATATTCCATGTCTTCCAGACCCTCTGGTGTCCTTTTTATGTTGGTTTTTACTCTATTTAAGTGGATGGATATTTAATATGATTTTTAACAACGTAAAAGAAAGAACACCAGAGTGTTTGGGGGCATGGAGTGTCCTCCAGGTATTCCAGTATCTACGTTCTTCTTATCTATTAATTAAATTCAATTTATTCTTGTTTGTTTATTAATCTTGTTTACTAATTAAATGAAGAGTGAACTAAAGCAAATGAAGAATACCATCAAGATTTTTAAAGGTAAATTAGAAGTACCTATATGATAGTACACCTGGAGGACATTCCATGTAGTTCAAAACCCATGTAGTCTTTCTTTTATTGTTATATTTATATTAGATTATTAAGGGTCACCATGTATGATTGTTTAACACCTGGCAACTTCGCCAAAGTTAGTTTTTTGAATCAACACTAAATTGACTAAATTCTCCAAGAGAAAGACACTACAACCAAAATTACACAAAAACATTAAAGTTACAAGAACTTATAGTTGTACTGTCCTGTACTATCGATAGTAGTAATGTTAGATTTCTATGTTAATATGTAATATTCCATATCTCTGTTTGATCACAGAATAAAAACAACAAAAAAAAAGGACTGTCTGGGGGACATGGAATGTCCTCTGGGTGCACTGTTATCTGCATAATCCTAATTTATTTAAAAATCTTAATAACGTATTTTACGAAGTTAAATGGATCGCCCAGAAGAAAGCAGAAAGCGGAGTACCTGGAGGACATTCCATGTCCCCAGACCCCCTGGTGGTCCTTTGTTAGTTAACAAAAATCTGTTTGATAACAGGATAACTCCTGATTGATATCTAAATATCTCTTTAATACTTTTATTTGTCTGAATTTAAGTTTTATCACTCTTTAATAAGAAGATAATTGGTAACTAAAAGAAGTAAGAAAGTGTAGGTAGAAGTACATTGATAGCAGTGCATCTGGAGTACATTTCATGTCCCCCAGTTCTCCTGGTGTACTGCTATCAATATTTCTACCTACACTTCTTTACTTCTTTTCGTTACCAATTATCTTCTTATTAAAAAGTGATAAAACTTAAACTCAAACAAATAACAGTATTAAAGAGATATTTAAATATCAAAAGGACATTCATGTCCCCCAGACTCCCTGGTGTTCTTTCATGTTGTTTTTATTCTACTTCAAAAAAAAAAGAAGTTTACTGATTTATTACAAATAAAAAAAGGACCACCAGGGGGTCTGGGGGACATGGAATGTCCTCCAGGTCCACTGTTATCGATGTCTTCTCTTGGTTACTCACCTTCTAATTATAAAGCGTTTAAACTTAAACAAACTCAAGCAAATGAACGTATTAAAAAGATATTTAAATATCAATTAGAAGTACATTGATGACAGTGCACCTGGAAGATATTTCATGTCCCCCAGACCCACTGGTGTCCTTCTTTCGTGTTGTTTCTATTCTACTTTAAGAAAGAGATGTTTACTGATTTATTACAAATAAAAGGAGGACCACCAGGAGGTCTGAGGGACATGGAATGTCCTCCAGATACACTGCTAACAATGTACTTCTACCTACACTTCTTACCTTACTTATTTTAGTTACCAATTATCTTCTTATTAAAGTCAAACAAATAAAAGAATTAAAGAAATTTTTAAATATCATTAATAATTAATCATCAATAGTATATTGATGGCGGTGCACCTGTAGGACTTTCTATGTCCTCCAGACCCCTTGGTGTCCTTCTTTCGTGTTGTTTTTATTCTACTTGAATAAAATAATGTTTACTGAATTTTTCAAATAAAAGAAATGCCACCAGGGGGTCTGGGGGACATGGAATGTCCTCCAAGTACACTACTAACAATGTACTTCTATCTACACTTCCTTACTTCTTTTAGTTACCAATAATCTTCTTATTAAAGAATGACCAAACTTAAACTCAAATAAATAAAACTATAAAAGAGATATTTAAATATAAATCATAAGTACATTGATAGCAGTGTACCTGAACGACATTCCATGTCTTTCAGACCCCCTGGTAGTCCTATTTTGGTTAATAAAAATCTCCTAATTTATTTAATAATCTTAATATTCATCCTTATTTTACGAAGTTTAGGTGATCGTTTAGAAGAAAACAGAAATTGGAGTACTTGGAGGACATTCCATGTCCTTCATGGTGGTCCTTCTGTTTTGTTTTTTTTAATTCTATTATCAAACGGAGATAATTACAGATTTTTGTTAACTAAAAAAGAACCACCAGAGAGACTTGGAAACATGGAATGTCCTCCAGGTACGTTGTCGTACGCTTCTAGTTTTTTTTAATAATCTTGATAATCGTCCTTTTATGGATCGCTTAGAAGAAAGTAGAGAGTGGAGCGCCTGAAGAACATTCTATGTCCCCCAGACTCCCTGGTAGTCTTTTTTGGTTAATAAAAATCTGTAACTATCTCTGTTTGATCACAAAATAAAAACAATAAAAAAAGACCACCAGGGGGTCTGGGGGACATGGAATTTCCTCTGGGTGCACTGTTATCTACATGCTCCTAATTTATTTGAAAATCTTAATAATCTGTTTTACGAAGATAAATGGATCACTTAGAAGAAAGTAGAAAGCGAAATACCTGGAGGACATTCCATGTCCCCCAGATACTTCGCTTTCTGCTTTTTTCTAAGCGATCCATCAAACTTCGTAAAATAAAAATGATTAACAAAATTAGAAGAAAGCAGAGAGCGTCCTCCAGATACACTGTCGTTTACATACTTCTAGTTTATTTAGTAATCTTGATAATCATCCTTATTTTACGAGGTTTAATGGATCCCCTAGAAGAAAATAAAAAGCGGAGTGCCTAGAGGACATTTCATGTCCCCCAGTCTCTCTGGTGGTCCTTCTTTTTTGTTGTTTTTATTTTGTTAAGAATATGATAAGAAATGAACCGCCACTTAAAATATGCTAAAATAAATTCAATTTCAGTAAAAAATAAATATTACAAACTAAACAACAACAAGTTTTTTAAGAATGTTGTTAATATATTTAAATAAAAAAGTATGCAGGAAGATATCCAGTATCCTCCAGACACACTCCTGCTCTTTCTTTTATGTTGTTTTCATTCTGATTTAATAGAAAAATGGCTTTGAATTTCTATCAAAAGAAAATAGACCACCAAAGATTCTGGGGGACATGGAATAACCCCCAGGCATTGTATTATTTGCGTTCTCCTTTGCGATTGATTAAACTTTCTCCCAATTCATAAAGCTTCGTGAAATTAAGATAATCACCAACATTATTATCTCTTTATTTACATATAGTAAATTCTTTTTATAATGTTATACTAATAAAAAATGTTCTAACCCATAATGGTATGGATAATTAATGATGCCTATACAATTCTTCAGTTCCACATTATGAGAGGATCAGCAAATAAATTTTGCGTTATTGAAAGTATTTTAGTATGAAAATGGAATACTTGATATAAATATTATCTTGTTTCATAGTACCAGTTTTGAATCAGAGTTAAATAATTTAGGGTTGATTAATTTTGGTACTAATAAATTTTAAATTAAAATTATTTATCACTCATATATTCTCCATGTGTTTGTTCCTGATAAATATTACCACAAATTATAAATCCTTGAGATATTTTCAAACCACTTGAGACAATGTATTAATGTTACAAATTAGTACTAATATTTTCTACAGCATTTAGCCAATGTATTTCTTAAATATCAGGATAATTTAAAAAATAGACTAAACAAGAAAATAAATATTTTGCAGTAAAAAAATATGCAAGAAAGAACCTTACTTTTTCACCAAATGAGAAATAACAAAAACTGTATGATTCTTTAATTATTTAAATTTACTGCTGCTTTTTAAACTACTGGAAACACTATTCACAAAAAAATTAATAATGTGCCTTAAAAAAAAGCACTTTCTCACCGCAGTACTAAACGTTGTACAGTTTGCCAGATATAATCAACCCTCAAGAACTATTAGTTTTCTTCATTTAAAAAATAAATGGATAATATATAATATACAATCTATTATAAACAGCAACAGGATCTCAGTCATGGCCATTGCACGATATAAACCCTCCTATCGTTGGTTTGGGCATCATGATGCAGGTAGTTTGCAACTAAAGTACCCTCTATAGTACCCCTATACCTTTAAAAGTTTATGTCATCCTGGTAAAAATGGTACCACACATCGTAAATTAAATGCATGGTAAAACCATTTTAGTACCAGTTTATAGGTACCCAAGGAGAAACTTTAAGCATATACAGAGAAGAAATCACTAAATAGTAGTAGTTACAGAAAAAATGGTACCGCTTTGCTTGTTGCTAAGGGACGAATATAAATGACACCACTTTTATTAGGATCACAAAAAATTTAAGAGTTCATCTGAAGAACGTCCTTTTTTTATGCATTAGAAAAGATGCATGAAGATCGGAAGATAACATCTATTCTTCGCCCTTGGCCAATTGTATTAGGAATATAGAAAGTGAAGGACGTTTATGAGCGAACACCCCCAAGAAGATGTACAAGATATTTATTTAGCTGGTACCACCTAAAAAATAAGGGAAGAATTATCGAGCTAAATTTTGCAATAAGATTTTAAGAAATAACACCATTTCCATAGTTTTGCACCATTTAATATGGAGCATTGTATTAAGAAACCAGAAAAAATAGCAGGTGCGTGGCGACCTATCCCACTGCGTTAGAGCTTTTATAAATAAACTACTACCTTCAATGGTCCTTCTATGCCTTTATTTCTTTGATCACACGTGTGAAGACATTGAAATGCTATTGAAATACATTAATTATCTAGTACTTCAGTACTAATAACTGCTGTGGTATTTAATTTGCAACCATTAATTTAATAGTACTAAATTTTCAATTAAAATGATTTATCACCCACATACACTCCATATTATTGTTCCTAATTAATATTACCACAAATTACAAAAGCTTGAAGTATTTTCAAATTAAAATTGCACCCTAATGCAGGTACCTCACCTCAGGTAAAACTTCTTAGCTCTTCTACAACCCGGATGAAAAACTATGGTTAATGTAATAACTGTGCCAATAATCTATCTGCAAAAAGATGATATTTGAGTACCATGAATCTTTCTAAAAGAGCCTAGAGTACATAGAGTTTATGTTTTTCTAGTACTACAGTGCTTCAGATCGTGAATAGTTTTTAAAATTAGTAAAATTTAATTTTAATTATAAATGTAAGAAGCAACCACTTTTTGTTTCTTAAGTAAAGAAATATGAGTTTAAAAGCATTGAGAGGGTTTTAAATGTCCAAATAACTGTTGAACATTATGAAGAAAACCTTCCTACCTAAGACACACCTAAAAACTATTTCTACACCTGTTCACATTTCTATTTTCCTAGTCAATAAAATTGAGAATTACGTAAGTGTGAAAAAGTACTTCTATTGAAATCATTGTTTGGAAATACTCTAGTAGACCCTTTTGGAATGACTCGTAGTACTCAAATATCATCTTTGTGTTTTTTTATATCTTCGATCAACTTAACACCCTCGCAGAATTGTTGCCAAAGTACCTACTTAAGGCGGAAGTCTATGTAACGACAGCTGAGTAAAAAGTAGGGTCTTTTACCTACTTGTCATAAAATAGTATTATTATATATATTAATATTTAATTTATTGACAAAAATTATTATTATTAGAAGATAATAGTATAAAGGGAAGAATGACTAAGTGTAACTAATGGTACCGGTCTGGTAGTTGCTAAGGGACGAATATAAATGGCACCGCTTTTATTAGGATCACAAGAAATTTAAGAGTTCGTCCGAAGAACATTCTTTTTTGAAATAATTTGGAATCAAAGGTGTGATAGTACTGCATCTTCCATGTTATCAGAAAAGATGATGTATGAAGATCGGAAGATAACATCTTTTCTTCGCCTTTGACTAATTGTATTGGGAATATAGAAAGTGAAAGACGTTTATGGGTGAACATCTCCAAGAAAACGCACGGAACAGATAAAGGTATTTAGCCGGTATCACTTTAATTGCAGAAAGATATCATATTATTGATCAAAGGTATAGAAAACCACAAAGATAATATTGAGTATCATAAGTCATTCTAAAAGAGCCTAAGGAACATAGGAAACAATGCTAGTTTTCAATGAATGCAATATGACAAAAGGCAGGTGTTCATTTCCAAACAATGGTTTCAATTTTCGCACTTACGTAATTCTCAATTTTATTATTTGGACATTTAAAACCCTCTCAATACTTCTAAACTCCTATTTCTTTACTCAAGAAACAGAAAGGGGTTACTTTTTATATTATTGTATATAATTAACTGTTTTGCTAGTAACAGAGTATGGGAATTTATAAAATATTATATTGTGTTAGAAGTACAGCATATAATGGCATAGTCACCAGAGTACCACTTCCTGATGTTTCAGGAGTATCAGCAGCACTATATTTGAGTTTTATTGAAGGATGAAATTAAAAAAATATTTGCGCATCTTTAATACAAAACAAACTCTATTTCTCTATTACTCAAATTCCAAAAAGTTTCGAGCGAACGCGAAAAATGTTTAGATCGTCGGGCAAACCAGGGAAAATAGAGAAGAAGTTGGTAGAGATAATGAAAGCCATAAAGAATATGGCATGAGATATGAAAGAGCTTAGGAAAGAGAATAAAGAATATAAGAACGAGCTAGATAAACTGAAGAAAGAAAGCAAAATTGTAAGAAGGGAGAATGAGAAACTGACATTGTGGAAGTGGAGGGCTACTCAAAGTTCACCAGTGAAAGTGCAGAACACATAATAAACGCTGTTTTGGTACGAGAGGTAAGAGATTGAAAGACAGTACAACAGAATACCAAAGTGCAACGTGAAATTGATCATTGAAGATTGGAACAAACCAATAATAGGAAAACACAATGAACACTAAGAGATCCATAAGGGCACATGAATAGCTTCAAATACGGCAGAAACAAATCAAATAGATCACATACTGTTTGAAAATCATATTGTCCACCATGTACATGATATGAGGAGCTGCAGAAGAGCAGATGTTGACAGCGATCATGAAGATCAGAGTGAAAATGAAGAGTTAGATAATAAGAAGAAAACCAAGATCAAAAAAAAAGACAGATACAACGAACAAAGAACAAAAACCCAAAAAAGTGTGCAGACAAAAGAAAAGAAGACATTTGAAAGAGGTGATAAAAGGCTTGGAAGGAAAATTTGCTCAAGCACAAACAAAAAAATTCTATTGAAAGGTAAGACTGTAAGACGTGAACATGACAACTATCATTAGAAACAAGGAAGGCGAGTTGATGAGGGATACGACGGGAAGATTAGGCGTTTGGAGAGGATACTTCAAGGAGAAACGCAGAACAAAAAAAGTCAAGTGATTCAGATCAACGACAACGATAGCATAAACACCACAAAAATTTTCTAAATAAACATGAGTTTTCAGAGAAGAAAGATCATCGTTAACAACAGTATTGGATGGAAGCAATCACCCATGGACTAACGGCATCCTAATTGAAAAACTTCACCATTATGGTTTTAGGGGAGCGGTTGAAAAATTATTACTATCCTACCTACCTTAAAATTAAAGAATGGCTGTCCATTGGCAAGATACCCTATCTGATGAGCAGGAAGTTGAGTTTGGAGTGCCCCAAGGCTCTATATTAGCCCTTTACTGTTTATTACTTATGTTAACGACCTGCCAAAAAATATAACAATGCCAGCTCAGAGTATTCATTACGCTGATGACACAACTTTTGTCTTGTCAGCTGAAATTCATGAGAATCATCTAAACATTAAAAAAGACCTGATGACCGAGGCTTCCAGTTGGTTTGACGCAAATATATTGTAATAAAACTCTAATAAAATACAGGAACTGACTTTTGATCTACAAACAAATTCCAGCAGAACGAACACAAGAATTCTGGGACTTTACATTGATAGCAAACTGCTATGGATAAACCATACTTATGACCATACTCAGTAGGGTTATTTATGTTACAAGAACAAAAAATCTATATCCACCCTCGAGAATAGCATACTTCCATGCTGTAGCCACGTATTGAATCCTTATTTGGGGAGCTTCGGCACAGCTAGATCAAGTTTTTCTATTACAAAAGAAAGCAATTAAAGGTACTTTACCTTACCTGCAAATTTTCTTTTGTACGTTAAAGCAAATTCAGGACAATAGTTATAAACAAACTTTGAAACTAAATTTTCATGGATTTTAAACAGGCTTACGACACAGTCAGGTGAGACAAGCTGTACGAGTCTATAGAAACATTGAGAATACCCAGAGACAGGGAGACCCACTATCATCAATTCTTCTTAACTTAGCCCTAGAAAAGAAACCAAAGGGATCGATGTTTGTTTCTGGGGACCTTTGAAGAGGTAGCCGGAAGTATGGGGCTAATAATAAACGTAAAGTAAGACGAAGTATATGGAGTTGGGAAAGTGGTAGAAGAAGCAGAGGAACCTGTCACTCACTATCTGTGTTAAGATGAACTTTTAATTTGAAAATATTTTAAACTTTTATAATTTGTGGTAATATTAATCAGAAACAATTATAATAAAGATTCCAATTTCGTACTACAATAACACAAAATTTATTTGCTTTTTATTGGTTCCCACACCGCAAATTAAATACCAGAACAGTCATAATGAAAAGTACCAATAGAACTTAATGTATCATATGTAATTGTGTTGAAAATGATACTAAAGTACTGCATATTAAATGTAGTACTAGCATTCCAATGTCTTTACACATGTGATCAAAGAAACAAAGACATAAGAGTACCATCGAAAGTACTAGCTTACCTGTAAAAGCTCTAACGCAGTGGGGTAGGTCGTCACCTGTTATTTTTTCTGGTTTCTTAATACAGTGCTCCAGATTAACTGGTGCAAAACTATGGAAATGGTGTTATTCCTTTCATCAGTTTGGCATCCTTTTACAATTGAAAATATTCTTAAACACTTATTGCGAATTTTAGCTAGATAATTCTTCCCTTATTTTTTATAAACTTAACGCGTATAAAACCATAAGCTTTCAGGTGGTACCGTACGATGGTATTTGTTTCGCATTTAAATGTGGATCAACTTATTAGGAAAACAGGAAGGCAGATACATGTTTAAAAGCTTCCCCTTAATTACTGCCTTTGCGTTTAGTGTTAGTCCCTTTCGATTGATGCAGGTAGATCCCTCGATGGTACCAACATTCTTCTCTGTACAATAGAAATCCCCTTAATTCTTATGGCGCCTTGATATTCTTCCAAACAAACACAAAGGGGTTGTTTGGTCATTATGGTAATTTTAGTGTTGACAGAGAAGAAATTTTAATGTATATAAAATAACCCAATTATTTAGTTACTTAATTACAATGATTATTAAACTGTACATAACCGATCCGCTATGAAGTAATAGTGTTCAGCAAAAATTTGGTTAATTTCCCTTAAAAATCGTAATGTGAGGTTGCCAGACGAAAAGATAGTGAAAGGTAATTAAATGAAGATTATATAAAAAGACTCTGTCCGTCATTAACCATATAATGGATAGAAAACGTCACGATTTTAATATTTCATCTGCAATTTAAGATGGAGCAGTGCGGTACTAAAAGTAAAAATCACAAGCCGTAAGAACCGCAAACTCTGGATGTATACCAGTAACTGTATTAATGATGACAATGACTCTACATGTCACATTCTATTTATATCTTATAATAATATTATATCGCATTTGATCTAGAAAAATGTTGTACTCTTCTATCTTTAGCCAGGTAAACTCGCTGGCCGTTTCAATGGGTCTTGAGAGCTCGATATGGCAAGTGGGTAACGGAGATACGAATTTTGTGCCTGAAACGTACCGTCATGGATCACATGCGTACCAAATAACATTATTATGGTAGTACTCGCACAGATATGAAAAACAGGTACGCACTATCTATGAATCATGTGGCAAACTTAAATAACAGACCATGACTGAATTTTGAACATGTGATTTAGTAAGATGTATTAGAAATACTAAACTTCGAAATTTTTTTTTTATTTATCCCTAATGTTTGACTGTCGGTCTATTTAACACCGACATCCTCTTTAATAGCCAAGTTTTCTGAAGTATCCAGTTGGAATTTTATGTTTTTCTATCGAAAATATCCTACTTATATACCCGCCCACAAAATTGGTATCGTCGGCGTATGATACCCGTATGTCATATCTTGGTATGCCTTCATAAACCTTGTTCGGTTCACTGTAAAATTCCTCTTTCACTTCCATATCTTTTTCTTCAGATGGTGCATAGAAACTCACAATTGATATTTTTTGGTAACGTCCTCTCATTCCCAGTTTACATTACCTCTCTGATATTGGCTGAAACTCTATTATTGATGCTTTCAATTGAATTCATCGATTGTACTTTTTTATTATTAGTAATCCTTTAATATCTCTGTGTTAAAAAAGAATAAAAACAACATAAAAGAAAGTCCATTAAGGGATCTGAGGGGACATGGAATGTCCTCCAAGTGTACTGCTTTCTAAGTACTTGTATATGTAAAAATCTTCGTAACTCTTCATTTGTTCATGTTTTATTAATTAATAGAAGAAAATGCAAGAAACAATGTGCATGAAAAACATTCTGTGTTCCCCAGACTCCATGGTTGTTCTTTTTTAATTGTTGAAAATAAAATAATTTGGAATAAAATAATAAACAGAAAAACCACTAGGGAGTATAAGCAGATACACTGCTCTCTACCTACACCTAATTGTATCCAAAAATCTTGTTCTATTATTGTTAAAAATCATTTAAAATCTATTTTTGATAAAGCAACAAACATATGAACCACTAGAGGGTCTTAGTAGGTGCTCTGTTATCTACCTTTACCTGATTGTAACCAAAAATCTTGATAGCAATTTTTATTTTAATATAGGAGAATCTGAATGACAAAGAATCTTCTGCAACTACAGTACAAGTTATGTTCTTTTTATTTATTGGGGCACGTGGAATATAGTGCACTTGGAGGACATTCCATGTCGATGTTTACGATTTTTTAATTTTTTTTAACGCATGTGTGTTAAAGGATTACTAATAATAAAGGAAGTATAATAGAAGAAATCTAAGGGACATGGTATATTCTCTAAGTATACTACAAACTACATCTACGTCTTTTTATTGGTTAACTAACAATAAAAGAAGGGCTACCAGGGGTCTGGGGGATATGAAATGTTCTCCTCGGTTTCTACTTCCTTCCTGTTGATAATAAACGAAAGGTCTATCCTTTAGGTCCACTACATTCTACGAACAAACAATAATTGTTTATGACTAACAGAAAGGAAATAGAAACCGAGTACCTAGAGGACATTCCATGTTCCACAGACCCCCTGGTGACCCTTCTTTTATTGTTTAAAATCAGTAAACATCCTTAGATTAAAAAAAACAGGCGATCTGGAAGATGTGAAATGTTCTTCACGTGCACTACTATCTACGATCTTCTAATTATTGTTGTAAAATCTTCACAGATCTTTTATTATCAACAGTAAGGAAGTAGAAACTGAGTGTCTGGAGGATATTCCATGTCCCTCAGATCCCCTGGTAATTGGTAACCGACGAGTTGCCCTTCTTTTACTGTT